>SKCR01009367.1:0-66763 GCA_019454045.1 Zanthoxylum bungeanum
AACAAAAGAAAAACCCATTTGATTTTCACGTCAATAAAAACAAAAATTACAACCTTTTATGCGTATTTTCACTTCCTTGCGGAACAACCCCAGTGGCTGAAATATCATTATCCGGGCAGTCACTGATTTTGCGTACAATTGAAAATTAAATTCAATCAACAACGTCAAATTTGACGAATAAATAAATAAATGAAAAGAGTACCATTTTTCGGGCCAAGAGAAATCGAGAGATGGGTTTTGATCAATGAAGCCATAATTGATAAAATCGTCCCAGTCTAATGGATCCATTTTTATTTTCCAATTCTTTAAAAAAAATTCGCAGTTTTTGATGAATGATGATGATATAACGAATTGTTGTAACTTAAAAGAGAATTATGCAACACGTGGGAAGATTGGCTTACACGCCGCGACGCTATAATGTCTGCCCCACGATATATATTTTAAATTTCCTTTTTTGGGCCAAATGATAAGAGCCCAGTTGTGTTTTGCCTTTGTTGTATTGTTGTTTTTAATGTTACTGATTTGGTTTTATCAATTATCATATAGGGTATTAAAAGTCATTTGATAAATGCCAATTCACATTTTTCTGGCACCTTGAATAACAAGATTGTACTTTCTTTTTATTTACATATATCTGTATTTTGTTCATGAAAAAGCTAGGTTCATTCAGATTTGTGCTTCTTCTTTTTTTGTCTTTCATTTACAGGCTTTTATTTATTTTTTTTATTCAGGAAAATCTCAGATCAAACAGATTCATTCTTTTTGTTTTTGTTTTTAATTTACAAACTTGTGTTTGTAAAATCTCACATGGACTATGGAGATGTGCATACAAGTGTTTATAAGATGTGTTATGTTAGAGTTTTGAAGTTGAGTCACTATGATAGTTAGAATAAAACTTTGATAGTTGAGTCACTATGAATTATCATGGCTTTAAAGTTGGGCCACTACAGACTTTTAAAGCGGACAATATCTTCATCGTGCGCTTTGATATCAATAAGACCCACGAAATGCATATTTTGATACTAGTAAGACATGTTTTGAGTAGGCTTAGGTCCAAGGTAATAATAAAAATGTGAGAACGAGAGTTTCAAAGTTAGGTGATCCTGGACAATGTAACTAATATCTTATTAGTGGGGTCTGGTCACTATGAAATGTATCAAAACTAGCTCACCCAACTGGTTGCTGCGTAATCTGATACCAATAATACTCATTTTATGTGGGCTTATGCTCATGTCAAGAACAACGGGTGAGAGGCTAGAATTTCGGAATTGGATCACCTTAAAGCGTCGAAGTCAATAATATCTTATTAGTGGGACCGAGTTCTTACATGTTTTGTCCAAAAAAAAAAGATTAGATTTGTACTTTTTTATTTTTATTTTTGTATTTAATTTAAGGAGAAAAATAATCGTTCAATCAATGAATGACACATATTCTAATTATTTTGAAAATAACTAATCAAAACACAAAGAAAAAAATAACTGAAACACATGTCTTTCACTGATTGAACGGTCCTATAGGGACCGCCCCTACATAAGTTTTTCTCTAATTTAAGATTATTTTGTTCAAGAAGAAAAAATCAGGTAAGAATCGTAGGACAAATCAGTGGTTTTCTTGTGACGTGAATCAAACCAAACAAAGTGTTTCATATTATGTGGAGTCAGTTACATGGATCTTTTAATGTCATAATACTTTATATGAGATCATTAATTTATCAAATTATATAAAATTTAGGTCTGTTTTTATGAGTGCTTCTCAGGTGAAATTCAAGAAAAAATTATCCAAAAACAAACAGGTAATATTGGATTAAAAAATATCAAGGGGTTTGAAAATCCACCCGTGTGGGCTTGTGGTCCATCTAACACTCAAAGTCCAATAACACACATGCTATGGGGTGCAATTGTAAAGCCACCGGTATAGGCTTCTGGCTCATTTTTTCATTGGATTCGGACAGAGTCACATTTCGTCTAGAAGCATGTGCGGTCATGTCAAGAATTGGAAAATAAGAGTGATATAGAGTAAAATAAGGATTAAATATTCATATTTTATAATTAAAAATATTTTTAATCATAAAATATCAATATTTTGTCAATCATTTTAGTTTTCATTTAGTCTTCAAAATGAGACACAAGGGTTGACACGAGTGACTATTAGTCTGTAGAGACTTGGAAGGACAAGACATGAATGAAAACGGTTGATAGCACATCTTTGTTATGACTTTAATGGTTTGTAATATTTTCTTAATCGTATATAATCTATTTGTTGATATTTATTAGTAGGCTGAATCACTTAATCATCATTTTTTTAAGTTAGTCTATAGAACTTAATTTTCACCTCACCCACTTGACTGGAATTCGAACCTCATACTTATTTCTATTCGATAAATTTTACCAAATAAACTAGTGGGCACTCACAAGCTCAATCATCATTTGATACAATTTTGATTATAGAAAAAATCATTTATTCAACTGCTTGGAAAATTCTGTACCTAAAACAGAACAGTTATATCATCGATGGATTCACATTGTACAAGCATCTTTAGTTTAGTCATGCAGTAGGTCCAGGAAGAATTTGAAAAATGAGAACAAGGGTTGACTTGGGAGTCTGGCAATTGTCAGAAGCTTGAAAAGAATGAAAGCGGTTGGTATCAGTAAGTCCTTGTTATAATAGTAGTGGATTATTGACTTAATATTTCATAATTATGCTGTCACAGTCTTAATTTGATACAATTTTGATTATAGAAAAGTCATTGATTCTACAGCCTGGAAAACTTGGTAGCTAAACAATCACCAAACAAACCTTACTACAGTATCATTATTGATGCAACAAATTTGGTGGCAGTTATATGATTATAACATTTGAATAGGACCCCAAAATCAAAGGAAACAGAGTAGCAATTTAAGCCCTGATTCTTGTGAACAAAAACGAGACAATAACAAGATTCGATCAAAGTGTTATTGAATCAAAGAAAGGAATCCAATCCTTTCTTTTACCTTTTTTTGAATATAAAAAATGAAAAAGGCAAAAGTGGTTGCTTCAGCAATTATGTTCATAATCATCGATGTAATAAGTCATTAAGAACAGTACCAGCCTCTGAATTGGAATATAATAATTCTATTATTTTCACATGAAAATATAGTAACTATGACACCGAAAAAAAAGACACAAGAAAAAACACTAGTAAAAAAATGTACAATTACTCTTTTATGCCTCCAAATACACTGGTAAAACTGCACTTCTAGATCCCCTGCTGCCATGGCCAAAAGTAAAGAAAGATCTTTTACTTCTGCTACTGCAACCTTCAACAGGGCCAGCCTCAATGACTAGCCTTTTCAGCTGAACGGGTTCTTGAATCGCCAAAAAGAGCTTGGGATCCGCCGATGAATTCATTGAAAATGATCTTCTTATGGGCTCAATTGCAAATTGTTCATCGTTGCTTCTAATGTCAATACATTCATCTCCCATGCTTGTAACCTTATGCAACTTCCTGGCCTCTTTATGCACAATTCTTTGTTCCAGCTTTCGCGGCGGAGAAGGACTAATCGGACGCTCTAATAACTCACCTGAATTCAATCTTTCTTGCGTTGCAAGCAGTGTCTGATCAGCAGACTGATGATTACCCAACTCAATCACAACGAAATCCTCATCGCTGCTGATGACACTTTCAGTGTATGGATTTGGATCCTGAGGCGTAGAACTTGGAGCAATGATTCGAATATGAACTGGGAATCTTGTTGGTGTTGATGAAATGCTTGTTCTGCAAAGCGGGCAATTAGCATTGCTTTGAAGCCAAACATCAATGCAATCAATGTGAAAGACATGGCTACAATTTGGTATCCTCCTCAGCATCTCATCTTCTTGAAACTCATTCAAACAAACCGCACATTCACAAGAGCTTTTTTCACCAAAATCTCTACTGTTATGGTTACCCTTTTGCTTGAATTGAAATATGGGTATTGATCTTATCACAGCCTCATCTAGTCCCCTGGTTTCCACTGCCGGAGGAGAGTGAGCCATCAAAGGGTCTTCATGTCTTCTATTTCTTGACAGAGAGAATCGCCTTAAAAGATCAATTCGGTGCCAAGTGAGACAGCATTTGATGGCGAAGATATAGTAGCTCACTAGCAAGAAACCTGTGGCCAAAATTCCTACAATGGCGATGGCTATAACAGGGAAACTTGTATCAGAATGAGACCGTGAGCCGCCAATGATTGAGTTACTTGGAGACAAAGCTCGTGAGCCATGTGAGACATGGATCATGCTTTTACTTACAAGATCCATAAATTGGGATTTGCTTAGTTCTTGAATATATAATAATACACAAACTTTTTATGGATGCAATGGAAAATTATGGGCTCAAAAGATTGATTTGAATTTGAGGGACATGAATCGTGAATGTGAAGGCTAATGAAGATGCAAAAACATGGAGAAGAGTGAAAATTCCAGGTGGCTTAAATGAGGGGAGGCAAAGAGGAAGGCTTAAAAATGAAATGAAATGAAATGTGATTTGAGCAAATATTTTATTAGGAGTCTAAGCTGAGAGTTTACATATTTGGTGAGTTTAGGCTCAGGAATTGTTGAGACGTCTCCATTATTGGAAGTCATTTTTATGAACAGAAACGTATGGGGTTAAATTTATAAAATAAATTAAAATAAGAGGGACAGATATGAATGATGAGGGCTTTTTCACACTGGAGAATCAATTTTGGAAGGGGACCAAAATTAATTAAGCTTAATGCTTAATATTGATAAGATGCAAATCAATGATTTTGGTGGTTGATTATATGTTTTAACTGATTAAAAGTAACTAAGTTGCACGTGTGACTCTCATGTAAATTTTTCCTGGCTAGTATTATGGGATTTTGAATGGTTAAATTGGAATTTGGACGGAGTTTCATTCTTTACCATCTGAGCTTCAGGAACGATTTTGTATAGACGAAATGCAAATTCCCTAACATTAAGATTAGGTAAGGTTTAAAGTGTTTTTATGTTATTTTGTTTGAATAGTTACCTTAGTAAGTTTTTGTTTTATTCATCTTAGAGATATAATCATATTTTGCTTTTCTTTCTCTCATTTAGGGATATTATCCGGTATAGATCTCCTTAACATCGCTGAAAGTAAAATTCATAGCCTAACTCTAAGGGGTTGTCTCAGTGATAAAATTCTCAGGCTTGAGTGGTTTGCTATCTCAGATTCAAGATTCTAGAGAAACTTCTGAGAGCACGAAGTACATATTCCAGGGATCAATCGATATACGTGTAAACTGACTCGGACATCCTGATTAAAAAAAAAAAAAACCCTCTGGTTGCACCAGCGTTGATTCGTGAGAGTACATCTGGGATTTGGCTCTTGTTAATATGTTAGCAGTTTCAGGAGAAAGAGCCCACTCAAAATTAGAATTATCAATAAAACCTGGGAGGTTTCGCCCTCTTTCCTTTTAAAAAATTATAGTAAAGTAAATATCAAAAGTACTCCATGACTATGGAAATCAAAAGCAATTGTATGATTTTTTATTTTTTATTAAGGAACATTTCATACACTCCACTAATGCACTATAAATTAAGAGATTTTCTTTTCAAGGTTGGTTTAAGAACTTACACTATAAGAAAAAAATCATTTTATGACGATTCGTCATAAATATGCGGTTTTAAAACTCATCTTTTTTTTGTGTGTGTTATAAATTTATGATGGTTTTTTCCTATCATATAAATGTCATAAACATACGAAGCATAAATATAATAAATCTTTGATTTTGTGATATATATCTGTCATTAAAAATTAAATTTATGATACGAATATGTCATTTAAATTATGACATATTAGTGTCATAATTCGCAAGAATTTCAATTTAAATTTTTAAATTTTAAATTTGAATAGAATTATATATTTTATGAAAAATTTGATATTTTTTTGTTGGAATATTATTTAATTATTTTTACAGGATTTAATATCAATATAAATCATTTTAATCAATAATACACAATTAAAAAAATAATTAAAGAAACTTAAAATTAACAAAAATAATAAAGTAGCACTAATGAGTCCCACGAGTACACTATCGGCGAAATTCATTTCGCCTCACTCGACTCTATATCTAGCCAAAGGTAAAGACTTGCATTCAGTTACTATGAGAAAGATCCTATTGGATCTCACCTGAATCGCCTCATCTATCCTTTTGAAGAGGAGTTTGTTTTTAAACCCCCTCGAAGGAATTGGCCTGAGTCCAACATCGGCCGCAGTGGTTCTGAATATATTAAGGTGGAAAGCCTATCCAAAAGCCAACCGATTTTCAATCTTCTGGATGAGATCTGAGCTAACCAAAGCTCTAGAAAACGGAATGAAAAGCCCAGGTGGAAGCACAAACAAATACATCAAACCCTGTTAATATAAATACTAAAGTAATAATTACTAGAAACAAATCATTAATTTAAGAAAGTTAAATAACAAATCAATAATTCATTAATTCATATAAGATGAAACCGTTAATTCAACAAATAAATTTAAACAATTAAAATAAATGATATAACTACATAATAAATCGTATGTAGTAGTTGCTCCACTCGATTCGCACTTCATCTTAATCTTTTATCATTGAATTGACAAGAAAAAAACGATTCAAAATTATTATATAACAAGTGAGAAGCAATTATCATAATGCTCTTACTAGGTCAATATTTTATCATGTCAAAAAGATTATCCAACTTTCATCACCTAATAAGCCTCCAAATTAAATGCATCTTCAATGACACGTCAAATGAAGAAAAGAATGATGGTTAATAGAATACATACAAACATAAAAAATAAAAAAAAAATATACATAAACACATTAATTTCAGTCAAATAATGTTGCAGAAGCAAATTGATATTCCAATTTACCTTATCCTTATGACTATATCAACTTATTTCAAATAAAAGTTTATATTGCAATAATACATATCAGTTAATAAACAAATATTTGGTGGGTAAATCAGATATATCAAGTGAAGAAATATATAGATTGTAGACATTAGAAACTTTGTGTTTATGCAACATGAAGTCACCATATTACAACAAAAATTAATTCTCATTTATGGCAAGCCAACAAGAGGATTAGATTGCTTCTGCTATATATACATATATAAGGTACTCATATTCATCCATGCTAAGAAGACCATCCATTCTATGCGTTTCACCAGCAGACCGAACGTTAATGGCGGAAGACAGTTGTTGCGTAGCACATCCAAGAAAGAGAGATTTTAATTTCTAGGGTTCAATTTTTTTTATCTTAAATTGGTGGCTATTCAAAAAATAAATTTTTATATATTATTTCTTATATATTATATTAAAGGAAAACATATCAAACTTTATTAATTATCTCATGTTTAGTCTAGTGGCTTTTTATTTGAAGATAAACATTTCAAATAAATGATTTGTGAGAATTTGTGAAGAAAATGTGTATTAACATTTGCTTTAATTTAGAATTACAATGAGAGACATTTATATAGGCACTATACAACTACTATATTAAATACATAATTACACAATTATCATATTAAATACACAACTACTGTAATATCTAATTTTGCATCAAGCATGCAAGTTGCCCACCATGTCCAGAAGGCTTCCAGCTGCAAGCCACTGCCAGGAAGCTGCCATGCATGAAGAAAACAAACCATGCACATCAACTTTCGGTGGTGATGACTTTGAGTTGGCAAAAACGTGTGGCACTGTAGCACACGTTTTTTGCCCTATAAAATGAGCTCTAAATCATTTGTAAATGCATCCCAGAATCCCAAAGTGTGTGTAAAGAGAGAGTGTAGTGATGTTTTTCATTTTGTAAGTTTAAACACTTACTTGTATTCTATTCTTGTAAGTAATAGAAAAAGTTTTAGTTTTTCCTCAAACACATTCTAAAGTGATTATAGAATCACAACAACTATCATATTAAATACACAACTACTATATTAATTGTTTGGTTGAATAAAATCTAACACCCCCCCTCTCAAACTCAAGATGGTAGTGAGAAAACGAGATTGAGTTTGGAAACAAGGGTTGTGTAACAGTTATGAAGAAAAAACTTGGTGAAAATATCAGTTGATCATCGGAGCGTAAATACACATGTTTTGAGACATGGACAAGGAGATAAGACTTGTTTGGAGACAGAGACAATGAGATAAAATTTGTTTGGAGACAGAGATAATGAGATAAGACATGTTTGGAAATATGGATAAGGAGATAAGACCTGTTTGGAGACAGAGACGATGATACCATGTGAGAAATTGTGAAGAAAATGTGTATTAACATTTGTTTTAATTTAGAATTACGATGAGAGATCTTTATATAGACATTATACAACTATCATATTAAATACACAACTACACAACTATCATATTAAATACACAACTACCATATTAATTGCTTGGTTGAATATAATCTAACATAAATCTATTTGAATGTTGTTTTTATATTATTGATAATATTATGACATATTTTTGTCATGAACAAAACGACGTCGTTTTATTTATGATAAATAAGTATCATAAATAGATTTATAAAACGATATCAAAAGTTTAAGAAAATCTACAATACAACGGAGGTACCACGTCATCCGTGCAATAATCCAATTATTCATTGACACGCGTGCGAAAATATTAAAAAACAACTAAAAAGATGGATATTAAATCATACATGTTATTCACTAATTTGTTGGTTATATCACGTCACTTATGTCTCCGTTGCACCAAAAAATTACTCCATAAGTTTTATGACATATTTATGTCATAAATAAAGCGACATCGTTTTTATTTATGATAGTTTTCGATCAAATTATTTTACAATAAATTATGAGAAGAATGAAAAATATGAAATATTACATATATATGTCATATTATAAATGATATATTTATTTATGTCATAAAAGTCATTTTATGACACACAACTATTATAAATTTATGACATATTTGTGACACAATTTTTCTGTCATAAAGAAAATATCGTAAAAACGGGTTTTTTAATAGTGTTGTTAAACATTGATCTCTTATCTTCACAATAAAAATTTGAAACGACTAGACTAAATAAATAAATATTATTGATTTGAAAATGATATGTTAACAAAAAAACTAAAACACTTCCGAAATATTTTTAGTATAATTTAAAATGTGAAAATAATAAATATGAAATATTGTTTTAATCCAATAAGCCTTATCCATATTTCATTCAAAAACTCCAAAATGCATGCACTGTAACTTTTAGAAATAGTTTTAGATTGTGAAGAAACCTTTTCCCCAAATTTAGAGCCCCATTTAACATTCATTTTCATTTTCATTTTAATAATAATTTAAGAAATTTTCTTTCCAAGGTTGGTTCAAGAGATTTTCTTTCCTCTTAATCATAAATTAATCATAATAAATTAAGAGATTTTCTTTCCAAGGTTGGTTCAAGAACTTGTTAAACATTGACCTCTTATTTTCAGAATAAAAAATTGAAACAACTATACTAAATAAATAAATTTCATTGATTTGAAAATGATATGTCAAAAAATAAAAAATAAAAAATAAAAAATAAACAGTTCCCAAATATTTTTAATGTAATTTAAAATGTTAAAATAATAAATATGAAATATTGTTTCAATCCAATAAACCTTATCCATATTTTATTCGAAAACTCCAAAATGCATGCAGTGTAACTTTTAGAAATAGTCTTAGATTGTGAAGAAACCTTTTCCCCCAAATTTAGAGCCCCATTTAACTTTCATTTTCATTTTAATCATAATTTAGGCAACGTTATATTGATATCTAGAGAGCTAAGATTATTTTTTAAAAATGGGTCGTCAAAATTGCTGTAATACAATCAAACCAATTTTCATAAAACTTTATCAGCACAACTTAAGTTGGAAAATGTAGCATTCTGTTCTAAAAATAAGTACCGATCTCACTCCCGATCATATATTCTTATTATGCCAGTAAAATTGCCCCACGAAATACACAAGCTTCAAATAAATCATAAATAAGTAATTATTCAAAAAGAGCTTGACTTTCTCCTTGTGGTTTGCTAGTAAATGATTTAAGATTTGGTTGACAGGTTATGGGTTCGAGTATATAGGATTTATTTCTTGTAAGAGTATGAGACAGTCAGAAGTTTTATCTACTCTATTTAAGTTTGGATAGAATGATTTAATGGTGAAATTTCCAAAATTAAAAAAAAACAAACTTTGACTTTCAATTCACTAATATTATTCTTATAAATACACCACTCTCACTAATCATCATCAATCATAAAGCAAAAAGTCAAAAAACTCTCCCTTTGAAAATGCAACCCACCATTAAGATTGTAATTTGATTGCTCATTGTGTAACTTTTTATTGATTATTGAATCTGTAGATTACACTTACATTTATATCCGAGTATGTATTCACTAGGGCTGAGCAATAATTCTGAATATATCTGAATTCTATTAAAATCAATTTTGTTGGATATATTTTAGTTTTAAATTTTTGCAACCTATCTTTACTAAAAAGAGTATATTTTTTTTTATTAATTTTGAAACCAAAATCGGACCGTGAAATCGATCCTTAGAGCATGCATCTGCACAAGATAAAAATATACTGATAACTAGAGAAAAGACGATGGATAATGATAATCTCAAAAAAAAAATATATAATAATAATAATAATAACAACTATACCCCTTGGAGAAAGTTGTGCATAAATTTTTTTTTTGATTTGAATGATCCGTACACTTTCATAATTTATGCAATTTTGCAAGTTTTGTACTTATTATTATTATTTTTTTTTAACTTTTCATTGATTTTATTGTCTTTTAATTTTTTATATAAGAATATATTGTTTTTCTTGTATGAGAATCAAATTTTGAACGATTCAAAAATTTTCAACTACATTATTAATGTATATAGAAAATATTAAAACATAGGAAAAATTCAATAGGTTCCCCAGGTAGGTGTTTTCAAAATTGGACATATGATCGAACCGATTATCTAAAAGATTTAATGAGTCACTGGTTCAACCAGTTGAACCATTCCGAAAAATCCGACAAAACCGACCGATGTCATAAATAATTTTTTTCATTAAAAAATAAAACAATGATTATTTTCATAATAATTAGTTTTATGTTTGATTGGATCAGACTCACGATCGATTCTCGTCTCGACCGATTGAACCAGTCAGTCCAGTCCGATTTTAAAAACAATGATTATTTTCATTATATATACCACAACACCTCCTTAAAGTGAAAAAGTCAAAAGAAACATAGGTGTTTTTACATATTTACCCTTGTAATAAAATAATTAACATTTAACATTATTATTATTATTATTATCATTTCATTAAAATAATTATAAATAGGAATAAAATTATAAACTATAATGTTTTTATAAAATTGTTATAAAATAATATTTTTATAGAAATTTATCTTATTTAATTATCGTAACAAATAATTTCTAATTACACTTTTGTCTAATTTCATTTTCGTATTTTAACAAATAAATTTTAATATATTAAAAAATTTGTTAAGATAATTAAATAAAAAAAAATTATATAAAAAATATTAGATTTTAAAAAAAAATAAAATTAATTTTTTATAATTTTATTAGTATATTTTTAATTATTTTAATGAACTAATGATTATATAAGAATGCTAATTATTTTATGTTAAATGGTAAAATTGTAAAAATAAGAAATATTTTGTTGACTTTCGACTTCAATGGGGTATTGGAATATTAACAAAACAGTAGAGATTAAGCAAAATATATTGCAATCATTATAGGGGAAAGTGGCAAACTATTGTATTCTAAAAATGTTTACTTTGAAATTGGGAAAATTATTATTTTTGGACAAACCAAAAGATTGAAATCGTTAGAAATCTCACCTTCAAACCATTCATTCAGAATTTAAGCGAAACAGATAAAACTCTCAATTATCTCAAATTTTACAAAAACACACATTCTCTAAATTCGAACTCTGAAACTGTTATATTTGGACATACCTAAAGGTTTTCTATCGTTTTTAGATTTCCAAATTTTTTTCTCTCAAGAACATTTACACTTTTTGGATAAAATGTCATTTTTCTTTATCTAAAATTTAAAAGATTTGTTTTTCAAAAATACTAGCAAGTTGCTGCCATTTTTTCGATGTGTTTTTCGATCCGATCGTAAAACCAGTCTCAAATCGTGCACTTAAGATAAAGAAAATTGATGTTTTTTTTGTCCAAAATCAAGAATTTATCCATTTCTTAAAGGAAAAAAAAAATTAGATACCCAAAATCATTATTATTATTATTATTT
This sequence comes from Zanthoxylum bungeanum, assembly GCA_019454045.1. Taxonomy (NCBI): domain Eukaryota; kingdom Viridiplantae; phylum Streptophyta; class Magnoliopsida; order Sapindales; family Rutaceae; genus Zanthoxylum; species Zanthoxylum bungeanum. The sequence goes on from SKCR01009367.1 coordinate 12,275, forward strand.
TAAAAAAGCCTTTTATTTTACTGAAAATTGATAACTTACCTTGAACTTGCTCTTACCGTACCTCAGTCCAAATCCACATCATATCGTATCTTTTTATATATAAAAATTCAATGTTTTTTTTTGTAAAACGATATATAAAATTTTCCTAAAATGATATATTAGATTTTTCTTTTATTTAAAAAATATAAATCTTATTCTTAATTAGATTCATCTTCAAATTTGTTATTATTATAAGAAAATATCATTTAAATTTTATATAAATATTCAACTGAGCCTACCGACTTCAAATTTAAAATCTTTAAAGAAGCAAAAAGGCTATACATGTTGATGTTGGGATAATTTTTCTCATTTTCTGCGTGCAGTGGGTCCAAAATGACAAGAGAAGTCAAATTCTGTGCAATCCGATCATTGAAATAAAACACAAAAATTGAAAAAACAAAACTGACAGTATCCATACTTGCCTGTTGACAACTTGCAAGGACAAGACCATTACTTTGGTAAGAAAACAAAAGACAGCTCTTTTTATTTCTCTAACTTTTCTGCAAAATTTAAACTTTAGCCTATAATATAGGAACATCTGATAAAGTATATTGATTGAAAATATAAATTAACTTATAAATATTAAAGTGAGAGTATAAATTAATTTATAAACTTATTAAATTTTCTATCAAACAATACAATAATATTGGTAGAATAGGACTTCACATAAATTTGATCATTATTTTCAAACAGTATTAAATATAATTATCACCACCTTTTCCAATTAAATTAATCCAACACATTTCCTTAATTAATAACTATTACAGATGGCCAAATACAGTTCAAACCCATATCATACACATATAAGTAATATATAAATTGGGCCCATTATGTTGGATTTTAATCTTATCTCATATATTTGTTTAACAATTAAATAAATAGAATCAAATAATTTAATCTGTGATGGCTTTGTGAGTAATTAACTTATCATATAACAATTAATTATTCATTTTGATAGTCAACACATTGATTACCAACTACTCAAATACTCAACAAGTATACCTTATATTGTGGGACTCTCTGGGTTTGGGTACGTTTATCATATAGAATAATCTTATATGCATACGAATCATCCACCTCCAAAACGCGACAACCACAATGACATTCGTCAAACCATACAAGTCGGGGTCATGATATACTGTATAATTCTTCTCTCATCAAATATACAAGTCCAATAATGAGACATAGATAAGACCATCGATTCTCTTGTATGCCCAACTTATCGTTATCAACAGATTTGTATTTCCATATAATCATTGGATAACAAAATCTCTAAAACTATCATAAACAAAAATTATTTTTGAGGTTAACTCCGACTGAAGATTTAGAGAATACAATCTCAAATATCCATATTTCTATCATTTTCACAAAGGGATGACATATCATATATGCGTACAAGTTAACATGTGCATCAGTCCATACTCAACGAACATCCAGAGGTCATACCATAAAAAGGTTTCTAACATATATGGCATAAAGTGTTAGGGATCACACATAAAATCACAATGACATCTCAAGTCAAAGGACCACGTATACTACCCGACTTGAGAAGACATCTTATTGAATGTTATGTGAGTTTATCTATTATGAGTCTTCTGTGAGTCTTAAGTGAGTCTTTCGGTACTCATACATAATGAATATCTACATGTCTATACGAGCTCCCTAAGCTCATGACTCATTGAGATAAACCATTGAAATCGTATCTCAATATACTAAATGTACTAGTTCTCGTGGATTTACTAATTGACCCGTGCCAGTAAGCTCATTGAGATAAACCATCAAGATCGTATCCTGATATACTACATGTACTACTATCGTGAATTTACCAATCGACCAGTGTCAGTAAATCATCGACTATGAATTTTATTTAAGAAAATATCATATAGTGACATTTCTCAATGTCAATTACAAGTCATTGTAATTATGTCACTATGATCATATTCTAGAGTCTTTGTTCTTTTCGTACATCAATCTAAACTCATTTAAACTAATCTAATATATTAGATTATCTATGTAGTAAAATATAAGAGGTGCTACTATATATAAAATAATTTAATGGAGAATATCGATGTTCGTAATTATAATCTGTATAATAATTACGATACGTATTGGCACCCGAGTACCAATTCAATAGACCGAACCATACGTCTTAGGTAGATGATCTTACCGAACCACCATACTCATGTAAGCGATCTCCATTCCAAGTACATCAAGACCCTATTGCTACTTAAGTCCGCAAAGCAATAAGGCTTTTCGCTCTAGTTGGGTAATGCAAGCACCAACGATCCATTAGATTAAACTAAGTACCTGATAGACCTATTCTTATATTCTTTTAATGTGACCATTGGTTAGATTAAGTAAATGGATTTGATCCACTAAGTATGGTCTCTCTTGAAATTACCTACAAGCAAATAACAAACAAACTCTATATACCAAAGAGGATGGTGAATTGGGTAATGGCCTAATATTGCGGAAATAAAAATCTTTGTCGATTTTACGCTACTAAGTTAGTAGCTTTACCAATTTAACTTAGGTCAATTTTCTCAATCACAATATATTTCATAATAGAAAGTTTCTAATTAATATGCATATATGAAAATAAACTTGTGATAATTAAAAGTTAAGGGATAGAGAAAATGACATCGGTGATTTATAGTGGTTCGGCTGACAATGTCTACGTCCACTCCCCCAAGCCACGCTTGAAGATTTATATTAAGTTGAATCCACAACTTATACTGAGTTTTTAGTGGCTCGCTCGCAACCAAGAGTTTTTTCCCCTAGGTTCATTCCAAACTTTTACACAAGAGTTTTATCCCTAGAATCACTCTTAAAACCTTTACAATGAGTTTTCTCAATAGGCTCACTCACAAACCTTTACAATCCACGCATTTCAGTATATCCACTCACAAAGGGATTTCACAACCTCAAGTGTTTGAATATGAAGATTTTACAATTCAGCACTCACAAAAGATAAGAAGATTTAAGATGTGAGTTGCTAACATAAATGTACCAAAGCTTACTAATATGAATATGAAGATGAAGTATGAGCTTTTTCAAATGTAGAGAGTGTAAGATATAGAAGATTTTAAAAACTCTCTTTAGAAGTGTTTAAAGCTTGTTTTTGTAATAAAAAAATGTATGAAAATGATTTTTCCTTTGAATATGTTTTTCCTAAAATGTTTCCCTTAGTAAAAATGAAATCAAGTTTCAATTTATAGGCTTAAAAATGAATATGGTGATTTTTCTGTTATGAGGCTGGTATGCGGATCTACAGTACCGTTATGCCGGTCTAACATAAAAAAAGGCTTCTGAAAATATAATCGTTGTGTTTTTAAACGTTCAAATGAGACTGGTATGGATATCGGTATGAAGACCAGTATGATTTAGTCCGGTTTCAGAATATATGAAAAATTGAGCTCTGACCAGTATGGTTACCGGTATGCCTATCCAGACTAGTATAGTGATCGGTATGCCGGTCTCAGACCAGTATGTCTGTCTTAGTAAGTTTCTGATGACTAGCCAATCTTGCCAGTACTCAGTATTTTGGCCATAACTTGCTCTAAAAAATTCCAAATCAAGATCCATTAATTTATACATAAACTAGACATATATCTCTATCATCTGTAAAAAATTCAGTTTCAAAAATATTAAGATGAATTTTATGAAATTTTTATAATATGACATGTCTGTAGAAAATACACATATGAACATGTTGTAGTAATATGGCTTTAGCAAAAGTTCAATGTGTCGGAATTGTGTTCTGTTTGAACCGTAGCAAACTAGAGACACATATATATCTAACAGTATATCATTTGAAATTTAATTAAATCGTTCGCTAATTTTTCAAAACTATTTTCCGATGCATTTATGCATTGAAATTTCTCTTAATGAAAATAAAGTGCAAATGATTCTTTAAGCATTTTAAACCATTTTAAATGCAAGTGATGCAAAATGTATGATTCCTAAGAGCTTTAAATATTTGCATAAACTCACTTATAATTAATTTTAACTCTTAGTCATCATCTTGATCTTGTTTGGCTCTTGCTTTGGCTTTTTCATCATCTTTTTGGCTCTTTATCATCTTTGCTCTCTTTATCATCTTGTAGCTCATTTTAACTCTTCATAAAAAATTACTTAGACATCTTTTTATAATGTTTGAAAATAAGCGTCGAAGTCTTCTAGTGTTGCATCATCAAAATCCATCTTGCGGTTATATTGCTAATATCTCTTTCAAGTGGAAAATCTTTTAATAGATCACCTATGATGTCTGATGGGCAAAAGAAAAAAATAAGCCTAATACATTATCCTTCATGATTGGGGTTGGCTGGCGAGGTGACCATAATAGATCACCATTGTCACTGGCTCTCGACGGGGATCCATAAAATGATCAACACATAGATCCGAAAATACTGGACACTCTGAGGCATCCGATGCTGAGGTCCCTAAGCCAAATCACTCAACACCTAAATTGTAGGATCACACACTAGTATAACCACGAATCCTATCGCTCTGAGCTAGATGACTAGCTAAGACCTAGCCATGGGCGGGACTACCTTCCGAGCTCTATTAAGTCTTTCTATATAATAAGCCAATAATTTCTTAGTAAGTTAATTTGTAAGTCGAAGTTCATTGCTTCCAATTATGGTTAGGTATAAGACGACGAATCATTAGTGGATACACTGACGTAATACATTCGTTTAGTACGATTGTAGTATATGATCAGTTTGTGGCTTGACAAAAAGATGTTCGCCATAGTTAATGGAAAACATGCTTGATTATGGACTCATAGGATATGTCAGGATCAATTACTTAAGTTTCGACCTCGGATTCAACTACGTCGGATGCTAGAAAAACTGGAACTCTTGTTTTGGCCTCGACTTAATGTAAAGGCTAACAAATTATTTCAGTTGGTTCACTTTCTTATCCGTTTCGCCTTTCTTTTTGTTAGTTCCAGCTGCATGGAAGCTTCCCATGCATGAGTCCAGCAAGATCCAACTGCCATAGGAAGCTGCCATCCTTCATTTTCTGCATCAAGCCAAACCACTTTATGTGGTGATTGAAGAAAATATTGAGCTTGCCATAAAACTAGGAGTGATTGAAGGAAATCACTGTAGGTTTGTTGACATTTTTGAGCTGAGTGAGTATTATAAATTCAGAGCTTTGCAGTGAGTTCAAAGCACCCCAAATATGAGTAAGCTCCATGTGTAGAGAGCTTAGAGAGTGTTGTAGTGAGTTTTTTCATTTTTGTAAAGTTTAAACACTTTGTATATATTTTTGTAGTAATAGAAATTCAATTCAGTTTTTCCTCAAACACACTCTAAAGTGATTAGAGAATCACAACAAGTGGTATCAGTAGCTTTGGTTCTTCATTGGGGTCGAAAAACCGAAGAACGGAGCTCGGTTCGGAAAATTCGGGTTCCGACAAAGTTGTCAAAAATCAACTTTGAGCATATCATAAGCTAGTTCACGTCGAGACGAGCACGGTGGTATTTTTCGGTGATCAAACGGAGGTCCAGGGAGCCCGCACGCGCCATGAATAAACTTCCCACGCGCCGAGACTCGCAGCACGCGCCGCGTGTGTAGCTGGAGGTTGAAGACGCTGACGTGTCCGCCACGTCAGTGCACAGTCAGCGCCCAGTCAGCGCACAGTCAGCGCCACGTCAGCGTACAATCATCAGTCACGTCAGCGCCACGTGTCCGCCACATCAGCAAAACCGGTCCCACTTTGCCACGTCAGCAGCCACGTCAGCATCATGGTAAATTTCATTCAGCCCCCTGAAGTTTTGAAATTTACAATTTTACCCCAGAACTTTTAGGAATTTACAAATCAGCCCATGTGTCGGATTTAGACCAACGAAGTATCTATTCCACCATTTTCGACCGTTCCGGACGCAACGATGACCTCTTATTTGTGAAATTAAGCCTAGAGTTTAGTGTATTTACATTTTAAACTTTAAAACTTAAAATGGAAATGAGAGATTTGTCTTCTGGTGCAATGATTAAACTGGATCCAACTAATTACTCCATCTGGAGACCTCGGATGATAGATTTCTTGCATTGCAAAGATCTTTTTGATGTCATCGAGTTGAAGGGAGTGAAACCAGAGTCTGTTAAGGAGTATAACTGGAATAAACTCATAACAGAATTTTGGGTCAGATTAGGCAGTGGATCGGTCACAGTGTCTTCCACCACGTAGCACATGCTTCAGATGCTTACGGGATGTGGATAAAACTGGAAGACATTTTCCAGGCCAAGACAGCTCTGAATAAAGCCCTGTTAACGAGGCGTTTGGTGAACCTGAAGCTACGGAGTGGAACTTCCGTTGCGGAACACACCAACGAGTTCCAGAGTCTGGTGAATCAGCTGTCTGCAGTAGACATGCAGCTGGGAGATGAAGTTCAAGCCCTCTTACTACTCATTTCCCTTCCTGCTAGCTGAGAGACATTGGTGGTTACTCTCAGCGATTCCGCTCCATGAGGTAAAATTACCATGCCTATGGTAAAAGATGCCCTGTCGAATGAGGAGTCCAGGAGAAAAGATGTTGGCTCAGAACAGACAGAAGCCTTCGTCACAGAGACTCGAGGAAGACATCAAGGAAGAGACGGAGAGAGAGGCAGAAGCACAACCAGGGGTAGATCCTCAGATGGAAGGAAGCCTACCTATAAGTGCTACCATTGTGGCATTGTAGGCCACATAAATAAGAATTACTGAAAACTGCAACGAGAGCAGGGACAAGGCAACCACCAGCCGAAGAATGACGAATGAGAGACACTGGTCGTTGTCCAAGCAGATGTAGCGATATGCTCCATGCATGAAAAGACATGCCTTCACAACGCAACCCAAGATGTTGAGTGGGTGGTAGATACTGCAACATTCTACCACGTCACTCCTCACAGAGATTTCTTCACAACCTACAAAGCAGAAGACTTTGGATCAGTGAAGATGAGAAATATCAGTTCCTTTGGGATAGTAGGAATGTGTGATATTCAGTTGCGGACAAATGTCAAGTGTACATTGACCTTGAAGGATGTCTTGCATGTTCCAGAACTTCGGCTGAATGTACTCTCGAGGATAGCTCTTGACAAACAGGGCTATGACAATCACTTCAGAAATGGCACATAGAGAATGACGAAAGGTTTCATGGTTGTCGCCCGAGGACATGCTTGCGGCACACTATACAAGACTCATGTGAATATTTGTGCAGACAGCCTCAATGTAGCTGAAAAAGAGGCTTCTCAAAATCTGTGGAACCAGATACTCAGACACATGAGTGAGAGATGGTTGTCTACCCTGAACAAGAATGAACTTACCAAGGATGTTGCACGAGGTCCTTGCAACCACTACTCGATTGGTAAGCAACACAAAGTCTCATTTGATTTCTCTTCAGAGAGAAGATCAGAGTTGCTCAGTCTGGTGCACTCTGATGTTTGTGGTCCCATAGAGGTTGATTCATTGGGCGGTAACAAGTATTTTCTGACTTTCATCGATGATGCTTCTCGGAAAATCTGGGTGTATTTCCTCAAGACGAAGGATCAGGTCCTATATCAGTTCAAGCTGTTCCACGCCATGGTAGAGCATGAAACATGGAAGAAGCTGAAGTGCCTTCGCACAGATGATGGAGGCAAATACAGTTCCAGAGAGTTCGAAGCCTACTGTAGGAGACATGGAATTCGACATGATAGAACTGTCACACACACACCAAAACATAATGGTGTCGTTGCGAGAATGAACTGCACCATTATGGAGAAAGTCAGAGGAATGATCAGTATGACTAAGCTGCCAAAGCCATTCTGGGGAGAAGCTGTTCGTGCTGCATGTTACCTGATCAACAGATCACCATCTCTACCATTGAACATGGAGATTCCGTAGAAAGTGTGGTCTGGTAAGAATCCCTCATACACTCACCCTATAGTATTCGGTTGTTTAGCCATTGTACATGTACCCAATGAGCTCAGGGAGAAGTTCGATGCAAGGAAAACTAAATGTATATTCCTAGGCCATGGAGATAAAAAATTTGGATACAGACTATGGGATCCGAAGGTGAAGATGGTCATTGTGGAAGCTAATTTCAATCAAGGTCCACAATCGTGATGTTGTAGTATGAGGGGCACGAGCAAACCTGTAAAATAAGAGTAGAGCGAAAGCAGAAGTTACTGCCCAACGGTGTGGTGGAAACCGTAGGCACTCCGATGCTCAAGTTAGCCAATGTTCGAATGAGTTTAGGGAGAAATGGTTAAGGTCTATAGAGTACCTCAACCACAGATCGTTTGCCGTGAGGGCGGAGTACTAGAGTTGTGTATTGACGATTGGAGTAGTTCCTGTCAGAAGGTCCAGATCCTCAGTTGTTGCCTTGTCTACTTCTTTTATAGGTTCCTTAAAGCGGGTCCCTCTTCTGCCCGTTGGAGTCTTTCCCCGGCGATGGTTTAATTCAGGTGATTTTATGTCCTGTAACTGATGATCGTGTCTATGTCTTGTAACTGTCGTCTTTATGATGTAGTTTATGAACTTGGATTCTCTCTTGACTCTTGTAACTGGTGTCCGTTGGTTCTCTTTATGTTAGCGGGTTTGGGCCTATGAGGCTTCCTTGTATGGCTTTTCTGTTATAGGCTGAATCAGCTAGTGGGCTTCAGAGTCGGTGGTTTGGTTTTTGGGTTAAATGTCGAATTTACCCCTGGGCCCAAATTTGGCCCGTACAGTCATCAGAAGCCATGAAGTAGAGCTTATTGAAGACCGAACAATTGAAGACATTGAAATGCCCAAAATGTCTTCCAATACCAGTGCCAACAGAAATCCAGACCCAACACCAGCACAATTGGCCACATATATGGTGCACGAGGAAATTCCAGAAGCAGAACCAGAGGAGGCAGATAGAGATGTTGAGCAGGGGGAGGCACAGTCTGTTCCATTGGATATTACAGATGAAAGTGTTGAGCAGGGGGAGTCGCAACCCACTCCACTAGAAGCTACAAGATCATTCATAGAGATGGATGATGACAGACCTTCAGAAACCAGTAGACCTCAGACAAGAAGATCTGAGCGAGGTATGATTCCATCAACCAGATATCCAGGATCCGAATATATTCTGCTTACTGATGAGGGGGAGCCAGAGAGTGTGCCACAAGGCAAGAAGGCACTGAGGAATAAATGGGTGAAGAAACATGGCAACAAAATTATGCAGAGACACAACAGAAGATTACTGTGCAGAGACACAATGAATTGTGCTATACAGAGACATAGAAGAAGAATACTGTACAGATATGCAGTGAAGTGAGCTGTGCAGAGACACATCCAATATGTCAACAAATTAGCAGTGATCGGGACAAGCTAAAGCTGTGCAGAGACATAGCCAGGATAGCTGTCGGGTGAAGATCGTTTCAGATGCAGCTGGTGGGGGAGAATTGTTAGTTCCAGCTGCATGGAAGCTTCCCATGCATGAGTCCAGCAAGATCCAACTGCCATAGGAAGCTGTCAGGCTGCCATCCTCCATTTTCGGCATCAAGCCAAACCACTTTAGGTGGTGATTGAAGAAAATATTGAGCTTACCATAAAACTAGGAGTGATTGAAGGAAATCACTGTAGGTTTGTGATGAGTGGTAAATGTATCACTATTTCCCACTCATTTGACCTGATATTTTATATAGTTTCTTGAGTTTTGTGAATATTTTGATGTGTTTTGTGTTATTTTGTAGATAAATAAAGTTTCAGTACTCTCTGGAGGCGATTTGGGGCCAAAATAGTGAAAAACAGACAAAAGGGCATTTTCGTCATTACACGCGTCGCGATGCGCAAGCCTTTGGCGTCGCGACGCGCAAGCCTTTGGCGTCGCAACGCCTAACATGCACCAAGATCTGCTAATGTGCGTCGGGTCCACAAATCAGAATCTGAGAAGTTTGACTTTGCTAACGTACGGCGTGCCACATGTCACCATCACAACCGATCTGCTAACGTGCGCCATGCCACGTGTCATGATCCTATGATGCCGACAGTCGCCATTGCCACGTGTCACCCCACATCATCTTCCACATCACCAGTTGACCGAGTCAACGTGCCACATCACCGCCATATCATCATCAGCCAATCACAGCGTGCCACGTGTCACAATCCTATGGTGCCGACAATCCGTTTCGCCACGTCAGCTCAATCAATCAGCTCCCAGCCGCCTTGCCACGTGTCACCTTATCCATGTATCCGAATCGCCACGTGTCAGATAAGAATCTGAAGCCGACGAACCAGAAGCTGCCACGTCGACAATCACGCGCGTCGCGACGCGAGCTGCGCGTCGCGACGCAGACACCCTACTGACGTCTATAAATTCAGCTCGATTTCAAAATTCAAATCATGAATTCCTTGAGTTTTGTAAGGACTTTAAGGATTGCATCTTGTGTGTTTAAGTTTTTGTAATTTAAATTAAGCATTTTTACTTTTAGTATTTTTAATTATGCACTTTTAGTTTTTGTAATAAAATTTTATTTTATTTTATTTTTGTTCTTTTATGTTCAGTAGTTAATTTACTGCTGGGGTAAAGGTGAAGCTTTTTACTTTTATAATTTAGATTAATCTCCCTTAATTATAATATATAAATTATTTAAATCCTGACTTAATAAGGATACCGCTATATTGGTCGGTTGGTAATTATTTATAAATTGGTTTTAACCTGACTTAATGAGGATACCGCCTGGTTGGTCGGTTGGTAATTAATTATCAATTTGACTTAATCAGGATACCGCCTATATGGCTGGTTGGTAAATATCACGCAGATTTATATATTATAAGAAGGGAGATTTATAAATTAGAAATAGTAAAGGTAGATTAATCTCACTTCAATTATAATATGGAAATTGTGATTTAATAATATGAATTAAAAGTTGATTCCGCTTTAATGGCTGGTTTTAATTATGTAACATAATGTGACACCGCCTATATGGCTGGTCTTTAGGTGACAGATAATTACCGCCTATATGGCTGGTTTATGGATAAATAATAACACCGCATTTATGGCTGGTTCAACTTAATTGGATAATACTGGCAATTTCCATATTATAATAATTTGAGATTTCTAAAAGTGGATCCTCTATCCCCATCATTTTATTTTATTATAGGGAAGTGATGAAATACAATATTCACACTTAATAATTGATTTTCTTTTTATGGGTAATTCTTTAGTTTGTTTATTGAGTCTTAATCTTAATGCTTCTTGTTGTCTGATCACCAATAAGATTGATGTGGTAAACTTTGTGGATGCTGGATTTCGGCCGAGGTCCGCAATCAGAATTTGTAGGTTGGGGGCATCAACGATCCTGCAAGACAAAGTAGAGTGAGCGGGAGAAGACTTCCCACCGGTGTGGTGGGTGCCGGGGGCACTCCGACGCTCAAGTCAGTAGTATGAAATGAGCAGTGAATATGTTAAATGTGAAAGCAAGGTTTACTATTACCATGACCTTCTTTTGGTGGCCGTGAGGGCGGAATGAAATGTTTAAGAAATATGAAGCTCTGAGAGTTGTGTCAGAGAGCAGAAGCTGTAAGAGAGAAGTCAGGCTTGCCTCCTCCTTTGTTTCTCGAATTGTGTTGTAATTTATAGTTGAAGATGAGTGACTTTTGCAGCTGGCATAAGTCCCACAATGTGCTAAGATATCACTATTTAATGATCAAAGTGGAGCAATATAATTATGATTAGGGTAAGTGGGGAATATTAGGTAAGGTCTTGGCTTTATGTATGAATTCTTTATCTGCTAGTGGAATAAGGGTTTTCTTGGGCTTTACCTTGGGCTTTCCGGTATTTAGCATTTCTGTCCATGGCCTTATCTGATATTGGGTTCGATTTGGAAAGACAATTTTACCCCTGGCCCAAATTTGGAACGTACAGTTTGTCCCCTACTCTCTAAGTCAAGAAGTCCTTGACTTGGAGAGTATTTCAATATATGTCGAATAGAACAAGATGTAAGAGTACCAGTCAAGAATGTACTAGTTCATGTTTCATACGACAGAATGAATTCAATGCATGGTTTATGAGTAGTCCAAGTCTTCAACTTGGCTTGACACAAGCCATGGGGAATGTCCCCAGTCGACTGAACCATAATACGGTTCAGGAGTATATTCCATACGATAAGTGTAAACTGGACAGAGGAAGTCCAGGTCTTCAACTTGACTCGGCATGATTCGTGGGGAATGTCCCCAATCGACTGAACCTGACGATGGTCAGGATAATCCCCATACTATTGGTCAAAGGACCAGGGGAGTCTTCAATGTTGTCTAGTCCAAATGAAGGCCATGTCTTCAACTTGACTCTACATGAGCCAATGGGGAATGTTCCCAGTCAACTGAACCTGATGAAGTTCAGGATAATCCTCATACTACTGGTCAAAGGACCAGAGGAGTCTATAATATCTTCTGGACCAGATGAAGGCCAGGTCTTCAACTTGACTCTACATGAGCCAATGGGGAATGTTCCCAGTAGACTGAACCTGGTGAAGGTCAGGATAATCCCCATGCTATGGGTCAAATGACCAGGGGAGTCTTCAAATTTTTATAGACCAGATGAAGGTCATATGTTGACTCTACATGAGCCATGGGGAATGTTCCCAGTCGACTGAACCAGATGAAGGTCAGGATATCTCCATACTACTGGTCAAAGACCAGAGGAGTCTTCAAATTTTTATAGACCAGATGAAGGTCATATGTTGACTCTACATGAGCCATGGGGATGTCCCCAGTCCACTGAACCAGATGAAGGTCAGGATATCTCCATACTACTGGTCAAGGACCAGAGGAGTCTTCAAATTTTTATAGACCAGATGAAGGTCATATGTTGACTCTACATGAGCCATGGGGAATGTTCCCAGTCGACTGAACCAGATGAAGGTCAGGATATCTCCATACTACTGGTCAAGGACCAGAGGAGCCTTCAAATTTTTATAGACCAGATGAAGGTCATATGTTGACTCTACATGAGCCATGGGGATGTCCCCAGTCCACTGAACCAGATGAAGGTCAGGACAATCTCCATACTACTGGTCAAGGACCAGGGGAGTTTACAATGTCTTCTGGACCAGATGAAGGCCAGGTCTTCAACTTGACTCTACATGAGTCAATGGGGAATGTCCCCAGTCCTCTGAACCAGATGAAGGTCAGGACAATGGGTATATTGTCGAATGAGTTCATCAACAAGTTCCAAGATATAGGCTTGTAGATGTAGACTGTGATGAACATCAAGTCTCAAGTCATAACTATATGTGGTATCTACAACAATTCCCAAGCTACATATGTAGATGTCGATTGGGAAAAACATCAAGCATCAAGCCATACATGCATAAAATCCACAATAAATCCCGAGCTACACTTATGTAGATGTCGATTGGGAAAGACATCAAATATCAAGCTATACACGCATGAAATCCTCAATAAATCCCAAGCTACACTTATGTAGATGTCGATTGGGAAAAACATCAAACATCAATCTATACACGCATGAAATCCACAATAAATCCCAAGCTACACTCATGTAGATGTCGATTGGAAAGACATCAATCATCAATCTATACATGCATGAAATCCACAATAAATCCCAAGCTACACTTATGTAGATGTCGATTGGGAAAGACATCAAATATCAAGCTACACACGCATGAAATCCACAATAAATCCCAAGCTACACTCATGTAGATGTCGATTGGGAAAGACATCAATCATCAATCTATACATGCATGAAATCCACAATAAATCCCAAGCTACACTTATGTAGATGTCGATTAGGAAAGACATCAAATATCAAGCTACACACGCATGAAATCCTCAATAAATCCCAAGCTACACTTATGTAGATGTCGATTGGGAAAGACATCAAACATCAATCTATACATGCATGAAATCCACAATAAATCCCAAGCTACACTCATGTAGATGTCGATTGGGAAAGACATCAATCATCAATCTATACATGCATGAAATCCACAATAAATCCCAAGCTACACTTATGTAGATGTCAATTGGGAAAGACATCAAATATCAAGCTACACAAGCATGAAATCCTCAATAAATCCCAAGCTACACTTATGTAGATGTCGATTGGGAAAGACATCAAATATCAAGCCACACACGCATGAAATCCTCAATAAATCCCAAGCTACACTTATGTAGATGTCGATTGGGAAAGACATCAAACATCAATCTACACATGCATGAAATCCACAATAAATCCCAAGCTACACTTATGTAGATGTCGATTGGGAAAGACATCAAACACCAATCTATACATGCATGAAATCCACAATAAATCCCAAGCTACACTTATGTAGATGTCGATTGGGAAAGACATCAAACATCAATCTACACATGCATGAATTCCACAATAAATCCCAAGCTACACTTATGTAGATGTCGATTGGGAAAGACATCAAACATCAATCTAGACATGCATGAAATCCACAATAAATCCCAAGCTACTCTCATGTAGATGTCGATTGGGAAAGACATCAAACATCAATCTACACATGCATAAAATCCACAATAAATCCCAAGCTACACTTATGTAGATGTCGATTGGGAAAGACATCAAACATCAATCTACACATGCATGAAATCCACAATAAATCCCAAGCTACATATGTAGATGTCGATTGGGAAAAACATCAAGTATCAAGCCATACAAGCATAAGATCTCCAACTAGTCCCAAGCTACATATGTAGATGTCGATTGGGAAAAACATCAAGTATCAAGCCATACAAGCATAAGATCTACAACTAGTCCCAAGCTACATATCTAGATGTCGATTGGGAAAAACATCAAGTATCAAGCCATACAAGCATAAGATCTACAACTAGTCCCAAGCTACATATCTAGATGTCGATTGGGAAAAACATCAAGTATCAAGGCATACAAGCATAAGATCTACAACTAGTCCCAAGCTACATATGTAGATGTCGATTGGGAAAAACATCAAGTATCAAGCCATACAAGCATAAGATCTCCAACTAGTCCCAAGCTACATATGTAGATGTCGATTGGGACAAATTGACTTGATGATAGTCTATGAAGGTTTTTCTTTCTCATACTACTAGACTTGATAATGGTCCATGAGACTACAAAAGATAAATTATGATGAAAGTCACATAGAATTTCCATACTACCTAACCTGATATAGGTTGGTCGAGTAGACCTAAAGGAGATCCAAGAAAGTTCTTCATTATACTAGGCATGATAAAAGATTCCCTATGTAGTATGGAGTTGGCAATATTAAATCAACGTAGCATGGAGAAGATGACTAACCTTTGACTTAGTCTGGAAGAGTTGGTAATCATTCCAAGTAGTGTAGGAGAGATGGGAGTTTTCCATGTAGCCTGAAGCTGATAACTGCTTCTTAAATTTTTATTCTTCAATTATGCGCATCGGGAGCTACTTCCAATGTCGTATGGCTTTTATAACAAACATAGTGAAACCCTTTATGCACATTTGGGCCCACGCAAGCTTCTTTTGTTGACTGGCCAACGGAGAGTCTTTATCTCTCTCATGGTCACGCCACTTTTTTTTTTTTTTACGCCACCTTTGTGTCTTGGATTTTGTTTTATCAATCACGCCATTTTTTCTTCCTTTATCATTTGCATATTAAAAAAATTATTATTATTTCAAGTGTTGGGCCCATGTTACTTTCCTCTTGTTTTTGGTCAAAATTGGTTGCCTGCTTTCTCTTTTCTTTTTTCATTCTCTTTTCAAACTGGCCCCACCTTACTTTTTTTTTTAGGCTGCTTTGTTTATTTTATATGCATGCAGCCCACATCACAAAACTTGTTTATTCTTTAATGTGCAGCTCTCTCTCTCCCAAAGCTTGCGTACTAACTTTTTTTTTTTTGTCGAATGGAGAGTGAGCTGTCAGGCATGCGATGTGGCGCTGCTGGGCTAGGTTTGTTGTGTGAATCTCGTGGTTGCCTTGGCTTGGGCAGTGGGCTGTTGTTGATCTGTTCCAAGCTGATTGTTTGATGTTGTGTGTTGCTGGCACATGTTGTATGGAGTAGAACATTGTTAGGCTCTCTTTCAATCTAATTCATTATTGGGCTGATAGATTGTTGCAGTTTCATCTTGTTGTTAGGCCTTAGCTGCTTGACCGTTTGATATGTTTTGTTGCTCAGCCTCTGAATGGGCGTTAATCCACCTGGTTAGCTGCTTCGGGCGGGCTTTTTGCATAGGCTGAATCTTGACAACCTCATTTTTTTTTTGAGCATTGGCTGTTGAAGAAAGAACCGGCCCACGCTTGACATAGTTATCAGCCCATGAGTAACTATTAAACCACTGTTATCCATTCGACATTCAAGCGACAATGTATTTTTTGTTTCAATCCACTCATGATACGACAAAAAGATTCCAGCTCAAACTAAAGCTTTCCAAAAACCAGCCCAAGCTGTCATGTCCAAACCAAGCACAGCTGAAACCAACCAAAGCAATTAGGCCATCTTCCATCCTTCTAAATTTGTCCTTCAAGCTGGTCATCTCATCACCATTCTTTGTCGAGTAGAACTCGAGCAAGCTAGCTAGTTTTCCCTTGTTCGCGAATACCTAATTTACGCATGGAGGAATGTTTCCTTCATGATTAATGAGTGTGGATTGGATATGCCTCATGCACATACAAAATTTGGTCGTATGCCTCACTTTTATTTTCTTTCGCGTGTAGGATACCAATTGATGACTTTCACATAGTCTGTAGGAGATGTCGAGCCTTTTGTGTAGTCTTGATAAGATAGTTGGGATGACTTGCAGTCTCGCGCTGTTTTGTAGAGTGGCTAATTATGCAACCACATGATCTGGTGTCTGTTTGTAAGGATTGTAGACTGAGTGATCTTTGCTTGCTATGAATCGCTAAGGCCCCACGGTGGGCGCCAAATTGTGGATGCTGGATTTCGGCCGAGGTCCACAATCAGAATTTGTAGGTTGGGGGCATCAACGATCCTGCAAGACAAAGTAGAGTGAGCGGGAGAAGACTTCCCACCGGTGTGGTGGGTGCCGGGGGCACTCCGACGCTCAAGTCAGTAGTATGAAATGAGCAGTGAATATGTTAAATGTGAAAGCAAGGTTTACTATTACCATGACCTTCTTTTGGTGGCCGTGAGGGCGGAATGAAATGTTTAAGAAATATGAAGCTCTGAGAGTTGTGTCAGAGAGCAGAAGCTATAAGAGAGAAGTCAGGCTTGCCTCCTCCTTTGTTTCTCGAATTGTGTTGTAATTTATAGTTGAAGATGAGTGACTTTTGCAGCTGGCATAAGTCCCACAATGTGCTAAGATATCACTATTTAATGATCAAAGTGGAGCAATATAATTATGATTAGGGTAAGTGGGGAATATTAGGTAAGGTCTTGGCTTTATGTATGAATTCTTTATCTGCTAGTGGAATAAGGGTTTTCTTGGGCTTTACCTTGGGCTTTACCTTGGGCTTTCCGGTATTTAGCATTTCTGTCCATGGCCTTATCTGATATTGGGTTCGATTTGGAAAGACAATTTTACCCCTGGCCCAAATTTGGCACGTACAAACTTAAAATGAACTATACATAGGGATTTTAGGTTTCAGCCTTAGATTCAATAGCCCACGATCTTCCTTGAGGATAGATAACCCTTTAATAGATTTCCTTACAGGATAGACATATACCTGTCGGGCAGGGGTAGCCATAATTGGAACTTAATCTTAATGAATCCAGGTAATTTGGTTGACATATACATATGGTTCAATTGGGTTATACTCGGTATTTGCGTCTGACCATCGACATAGGCTCTTGCATATTTTCGTGTTCCAGGTTAGTAAACTAATTTATTACACATATGTAAGAGAATCAATTCATCTTTATAATAATATTGTGTGGAGTCACAACCCTAGACCTTTGAGTCTTTTGTTATTTTCCTTAGTATTTTCTTTTGTGTCTTTAAGTATTTTATTTATCAAATCCACATTCAACCAACAAAAGCAATCATTATTTTCTCCCTATAATTAGATACATGTAAATAAATAGTATCAATAATTAATAACAACAGTAGGAAATAAGTCCTCGTGGAATTGATATTTTTATACTACTTGAACGATACGTACGGTTGCGTTATACGTGTGTTTACGCCGGTCAAGTTTTTGGCGCCGTTGGCGGGGACTTATTTTTCTTGTGTTATTAATTTTGAAGCTATCTAATTTACTTGTATCTAATTTTCTTTATTTTTATCTGTAATTTTTATTTCTTTCTTTTGTTTTCAGGTGGTTGAAAATGGAACATTATTGGGAGATTGAGAGATCACGAGTTTTACGAGAAGATACACCCCAACTCTGGAGCAACAATCCGGTTTTCTGAGGCCTGTTGTCCAGCCCAACAATTATCACTGGATGTCAGAACCAATCAATTCTACATTTGCTCAATAGAACGAAATAGGGAGATGTGTAATATGTGATGGTAACCACCCGAGCGATTAATGTATATACCTTTCAGAGTGGCAGAATTATTGGAATCATTCAAGGTACGAAGAACCATCATACTTTCCATCTTATCCACCATCCATCTACGATCTTCATCAAGAACCAGAACCATCAGAGGAAGATCAGTTGATTCACATGCTCAAAGATTGGTTCGAGGAACGGGAAGCTCAATTTGATGCACAAATTCAGAGTCAAGCGACGTCTATACAGAGGATGACTGATCAAGTTAGACAATTAACAGATAACCTGAATCACATATCTCACGGAGCAAATTCAAATAATATTGAAGAAGCCTTCGAATATCCTGAGATTTATCATGACATCATAACAGATGACGAAGCTGAATAGTATCAAGAATCAGAGGTATTAGTTCAGGAGCCCGAACCAACAGAATCTCAGTTTGATTTTTTTATTATGACTCTGACGAGGATGAAGAAGATGAGCTATTTGTACCAACTGCACCAACAATGGAGGATGAAACTTTTCATCCTCAAAATGAAGATCTTGGAGAATGCTTTGCACTAATGTTTGAAGACGAGCTACCTGCCAGTCATATCAGAGGATGAAGACCTAAAATATGACATTTCTTTACATCCTCACGTTGACACTTATGGAGCATGCATTTCACAGATGACAGATGAAGAACTGAACGAGGAAATCCTAAAATACATCTGTGAAGAAAATATGGAGCAAGAAGCAGAGCAAATGGAAGAGCAAATGTCAGACCTTATTGAGGATCCAATGCATTCAGGCGAAACATCATTGTTTTGGGGAGTACAGATCAAAGCCATCACCCAGAAGCTTGACAGAATGAAACTTCCATTCTAAGTCAAGCACCATACGAGACCTCCTGATTTTATTTCTTTCTTTTCAGGAACCACTGGAGCAACAAAGGTTAAAAATGTGGCACAAGCACTGAATATGACAAAATTCTTTTTGTCCCTTTACCGTTGGAAGAGACCCTTCAAAAGCAATGCACACATGATTGTCTTTAATAGGACATCCAAAACGACACTGAAACCTCCTTGACGAATAGATTTCAGTCACGTCTGGCTGAAGACGAAAAATTTAGCGGTAGCAGAGAGGCAACCTTTAACTTTTCGTGTAGAATTTCAGCTGACCAGGTACTATCTTCTAAACTCTTCTTCTATTGTTTAAGACATTGGGGACAATGTCTCATTTAGGTTTGGGGGAGGGAATTAGTTGATCAGTATCTTATTTTTAGTTGTGTGTTGTTTTTATTTCAAAATTTTTCGAAAAATACAAAAAATTGAAATTTTCTCAAAAATTACAAAAATATTTTGCGTTTTTGTGTTTTTATTTTGACTAAAAATGTGAAATTGGTAAGAGATAGCTGAGTAAGGAGTTTCCACTCCTGAGACGTATCTCAAACCTATTTCGGAACAAGTTAATTTTTGTTTATTTCCTTTTGAATTATTTAATTTGTGAATTCTCCATAACACTGACTAAAATGGATCTTCATATGCTCAGTTGACAGATATTATCAACATGCATAGTAACATACAGACATGAGCTATAATTGAAAAGTTTGTAATATTCAGTGCTCTAGTTTAATTGGAGGAAGCATCTCAAAAAGTGACGGAGTAAAAAAAAAAAACGTTTGAGATCCGAGTTATTAAGTCTGTAAGGGTGTTTTAACACCTAGTGCCCTAAAACCAACTGATTTGGGAGTCACTGGCCCAAAGCTCGCTACATGAATCAAGGATGTTGCAAAAAAATATATATATATGAAGTCTGATTAATTATGTCTGTAGGGGTGTCTTAACACCTGGTGCCCTATAGCCAACTGGTTTGGGAGCCACCGACCCAACACTCGCTACATAGATGAAAGATATTGTATATAAATAAAAAAAAATCAAAAATCAAAGAAAAAAAATCAGAAAAATCAGAAAAATTATTCCATTGCTGCAAAAATGTGTGAATTTTGATAAAACTTTAGAACAAAAATATTACTCTCTTATCAACTGCACTTATGACTGTTGTGAGCAAAAATGAGTTGTTTAATATTTTGTTGGCTGTGTATATGGAGAATGATAAATATAATCGGAGAATTTACTTATTCAGTAATTTAGAAAGAAAGAAAACAACTAGTAACTTGGAGTAGAAGTTTCACCTGATTAGTCACTAACTTCTTTATTCTCTTTTCGCTTGTCTTTTGCTTTTGTGTGCATTAGTTTCACTACATTTTTACTTTTGTAAAATATTTGTGGGTATCATTACTGTAAACCCTCACGAGATTACAACTCGTCCACTATGAACACCTAGAGGTTTAAAGGCTTGTTGCTGCAACCGTGATCCTTACGAAAGTGGCTTAGTTAAATTTTATTTTAAAGATATTTATGTTATTTTATTCTATGTTTTGCTCGAAGACTAGCAAAATGTTAGGTTTGAGGGTGTGATGAGTGGTAAATGTATCATTATTTCTCACTCATTTGACCTGATATTTTGTATAGTTTCTTGAGTTTTGTGAATATTTTGATGTGTTTTGTGTTATTTTATAGATAAATAAAGTTTCAGGACTCTCTGGAGGTGATTTGGGGCCAAAATAGTGAAAAACGGACAAAAGGGCATTTTCGTCATTACACGCGTCGCGACGCGCAAGCCTTTGGCGTCGCGACGCCTAACATGCACCAAGATCTGCTAACGTGCGTCGGGTCCACAAGTCAGAATCTGAGAAGTTTGACTTTGTTAACGTGCGTCGTGCCACGTGTCACCATCACAGCCAATTTGCTAACGTGCACCGTGCCACGTGTCATGATCCTACGGTGCCGACAGTCACCATCGCCATGTGTCACTCCACGTCATCGTCCACATCACCAGTTGACCGAGTCAATGTGCCACGTCACCGCCACACCATCATCAGCCAATCACAGCGTGCCACGTGTCACAATCCTTTGGTGCCGACAATCCCTTTCGCCACGTCAACGCAATCATTCAGCTCCCAGCCGCCTTGCCACGTGTCACCTTATCTCTTTATCCGAATCGCCACGTGTCAGATAAGAATCTGAAGCAGACGAACCAGAAGCTGCCACGTTGACAATCACGCGCGTCGCAACGCGGACACCCTACCGACGCCTATAAATTCATCTCGATTTCAGAATTCAAATCATGCCTTCCTTGAGTTTTGTAAGGACTTTAAGGATTGCATCTTATGTGTTTAAGTTTTTGTATTTTAAATTAAGCATTTTTACTTTTAGTATTTTTAATTATGCACTTTTACTTTTTGTAATAAAATTTTATTTTATTTTATTTTTGTTCTTTTATGTTCAGTAGTTAATTTACTGCTGGGGTAAAGGTGAAGCTTTTTACTTTTATAATTTAGATTAATCTCCCTTAATTATAATATATAAATTATTTAAAACATGACTTAATAAGGATACCGTTATATTGATCGGTTGGTAATTATTTATAAATTGGTTTTAACCTGACTTAATGAGGATACCACATGGTTGGTCGATTGATAATTAATTATTAATTTGACTTAATCAGGATACCGCCTATATGGTTGGTTGGTAAATATCACACAGATTTATATATTATAATAAGGGAGATTTCTAAATTAGAAATAGTAAAGGTAGATTAATCTCACTTCAATTATAATATGGAAATTGTGATTTAATAATATGAATTAAAAGTTGATTCCGCATTAATGGTTGGTTTTAATTATGTAACATAATGTGACACCGCCTATATGGCTGGTCTTTAGGTGACAGATAATTACCGCCTATATGGTTGGTTTAAGGATAAATAATAACACCGCATTTATGGCTGGTTCAACTTAATTGGATAATACTGGCAATTTACTTATTATAATAATTTGAGATTTCTAAAAGTGGATCCCATATCCCCAGCATTTTATTTTATTCTAGGGAAGTGATGAAACACAATATTCACACTTAATAATTGATTTTCTTTTTATGGGTAATTCTTTAGTTTGTTTATTGAGTCTTAATCTTAATGTTTCTTGTTGTCTGATCACCAATAAGATTGATGTGGTAAACTTAAAATGAACTAGACATATAGATTTTAGGTTTCAGCCTTAGATTCAATAGCCCACGATCTTCCTTTAGGATAAATAACATTTTAATAGATTTCCTTACATGATAGACATATACCTGTCGGGCGGGGTAGCCATAATTGGAACTTAATCTTAATGAATCTAGGTAATTTGGTTGACATATACATATGGTTCAATTGGGTTATACTGGGTATTTGCGTCTGACAATCGACAAAGGCTTTTGCATATTTTCGTGTTCCAGGTTAGCAAACTAATTTTTTACACATATATAAGAGAATCAATTCATCTTTATAATAATATTGTGTGGAGTCACAACCCTAGACCTTTGAGTCTTTTGTTATTTTCCTTAGTATTTTCTTTTGTGTCTTTAAGTATTTTATTTATCAAATCCACATTCAACCAACAAAAGCAATCATTCTTTTCTTCCTATAATTAGATACCTGTAAATAAATAGTATCAATAATTAATAACAACAGTAGGAATTAAGTCCTCGTGGGATCGATATTTTTATACTACTTGAACGATACGTATGCTTGCGTTATACGTGTGTGTTTACGCCGGTCAGTTTGTTGACATTTTTGAGCTGGGTGAGTATTATAAATTCAGAGCTTTGCAGTGAGTTCAAAGCACCCCAAATATGAGTAAGCTTCATGTGTAGAGAGCTTAGAGAGTGTTGTAGTGAGGGTTTTTATTTTTTTAAAGTTTAAACACTTTGTATATATTCTTTTAGTAATATAAATTCAATTCGGTTTTTCCTTAAAGACACTCTAAAGTGATCAGAGAATCACAACACTTTTCCCACTCTCGAATCACATTGGATGACTTTTTCTTCAACCATCCGCTCCATAGCGCTTGTAGAAAGATGGTATTGAGAAAGGCTTAGCAACGATTACCTTTGAATCAAAATAGTGAAGAGCCAAGACAAGCTTCCTCGTTGCTTAATTTTTTCTGATGACGAGCTTCTGAAACGAGTGGCTTGGTAAGCAAGCTCCTTTCAGCATCTGCCAAATCCCTACTAATAATAAGCTAGCCATGTTTTAAAAATTTTCCTCAGGAAAGCTGCAGGTTAGAAGTCCT
Source organism: Zanthoxylum bungeanum (assembly GCA_019454045.1). Lineage (NCBI taxonomy): Eukaryota > Viridiplantae > Streptophyta > Magnoliopsida > Sapindales > Rutaceae > Zanthoxylum > Zanthoxylum bungeanum. The sequence continues at coordinate 35,864 of SKCR01009367.1, forward strand.
TTTGAGAATAACTCAAGCTATATTACGAGGAAGAACCTGCTAATGCGACAGTTTCTTAATGGGTAAGACAAATGAAAATAAAAAAGAGGGTCGACATAGTTGAAATAATGGATCTCGAAGCCCATATCACATAAGGAGTTGATCAGTTGCCTACTCCTCGAACTTTCATTTCAATTTTTCTTTCGCAAAATCATTTTATTTGTATTATCAAATACTTGGTTCATCTTTAATCATGTAAAGAAGTGTTGTAAGGTTTGATTCACATTCTTAAGTGAATTGAGTCATTTTTTATCCTGATAAAGAAGAATTTGAGAGAGTTTCATTGGCACCCGAGTATGTAGTAAATCATCTTACGAGTTCTTTGAAGAGTGGACGTAGACGAGAGAATCGCTTTGTGTACAGTCACTACAAGAATTATACCATTTAGCATCGAATTATTTCGACGCCATAAGCGACGGTTTCGACGCAAAAGACATTTAGCGTCAAAAAAATTAGACGCAAAAAATGGACGATAAAATGTCGACGAAAATCACTTTTAGCGTCGAAATAATTAAATGCGACGCTAAAAAACAGTATTCTGCGTCCAATTTTTTTCGACGCTAAAAGTAAATTGTCCGACGCTATATTTTATATTTCGCGACGAAATAATTCGACGCAAAAATTCAAACTTTTAGCGTCGAAAATTGTCGACGCTAAAGTATATTAAAAAAGTATTATATGTAAGCTTACAGCGACCATTTTTTTACTATTACCGTCGAAATATTCGACGCTAAAAGTTTAAATTTTTGCGTCGAATTATATCGACGCTAACGTATATTAAAAAAGTATTATATGTACGCTTACATCGGCCATTTTTTATACTATTAGCGTCGAAATATTCGACGCTAAAAGTAAAAAAATTATTTTTTTAAAAATTAGTAATTTACTTATTTTTTGGTCTAAAATATTTAATTTAGTTGAAAAAAATGTAATTAATAACAAAATGACGAAATATTATATTGAAATTTGTTTTAGAAAAAAGAAATATTATATTAAATCTATTTGTTCAAAATGTTTATACAAAACCAAATATAAAATTAATTGCTACTGTGATGTGGGGACGCTCGAGCCTGATGCACCATGACTCATTGAGGCCTCGGACATCTGACGGAAAGCCAGCAGTTGCTGTTCCAACTGCTCCATCTTCTTCTCGTGGTCCATCATCTTCTTCTCGTGGTCCACCGTGACCTTTGTAGCTTCTCCTTAGTCTGCTGCAGCTCGTCTTTGGTGGTGACTAACTCGTCTCGAAGAGAGACATTGTCCGAATTACCACTATTGCGTGCAGATGACGTTGGCTTCTTACGAGTGCCAAGACCAACGTTGTAAGCTGTCTGATTCTTGAAAACCAATTGCGACAGCTGCTCATCTGGTATGGGGTCGGACCCTGTCTCCTGAGTTTGATGTTGGAGTTCCATCATTTCGTTATGTTTCAAAAAATAAGTTAATATTAGAATTTGAGAAAAAAAATTAACATATATAATATTAATTATTTTATTTTAAAAACTGAAACTTACATAGCAGCGTTCGGCTTCTTCATTTATCCATCTGTTTCTCTCATTGTAATGCGTCACACGGAAAAAATCTGGAAATGATTGCACCTCACCTGTTTTACTCTGTTATAAACATAAAATAAATTCAATATTATTCCAGATTAGTAAAAACAATTAACTGTTAAATTTTACGTTAGGATATATTTACCTCAGAATGTTCGGCACGATGTTGGATAAATGGCTTCAAACCTCCACGGTGGTTAAAACGCAAGTGACTTCGATTTTCCGCATTTGCGTGACATTTATCCTGTATTTACCAACACTGTAAGTACCGAAAACAAAGACAATTATAAATTTCCGTTTATTTCAAAATTTACCTCGTGTTTTTTGCTAGACCAAAGCTCACATAAGAATGTCCAATCTTGTTCCTCTATAAAATCAGGCTTGTGTTGTGGAGCATTTGAAGGTCCATGTTAGTCGAATATTGGTTTCAGGACTTTTGTTCTATAATCTTTATAACTTTTCCCCATGTGGTAGTCAATATATTGTTGGACATTCACTTGGGTCAGATCGAAGTCGAACCATTCCTACATGAAAATTCGAGTAAAAATAAGTATAAAATAAAAATGTTAAATAACAAACAATATCGAAAACTTAAAAGTAGCGAAGGGAATAGCTGGTTCATTTTCGTCTCCCACGGTATCTTTCTCCAAGATACGTAGCTTTGGGGAGCTTCATATCGAGCTGTAGCTCCTATGGCTGTATTAAACGCTGAATTATGTTGTCCGACTTGAGTGTGTCCATCATCTGATATCTCTATCCGGATACGGCCGTGAGCCTTAACATACTTAGCCAACCCCAGGCCACGGGTGCGTCCTCGACCCTTCACTGTACTTGACTCACATGTGCTAGTAGAGAAATCACCAGGGCCAGTTGCCCTTGCTGATGTAGATGGAGTCGCGGTAGCCCGTTTGCGATTGCCCGGTGCCATCTGCAAAAACCCGTCGCATTAGCGTCATCAAATTCCAAAGTTCTTATACATATACATACATATCCATACAAGTCAATACAACTTAATAAAAGCGCTTATAACATCGAATGCTCACATTCGTTTTCAAATTCATTCATTCATACGACTTCTCATGCACACAAATAACCATAACAAACATTCCAAAACACATACTATACTATATGAACTTTCGAATTCCAAAACACATACAAACATTCCAAACATACATATACATATTTGCTAATTGCTGCTGTTCTCAGCAAGAACAGCAGCAATTTGCTGCTGTTCTGGGCAGCAACATCATCATCATGAACGCCAAATACTGTTTGTAAAACTGTAATTCATCCTCTATCATCATCATCATCAATTTCATCAATCTCAAATTCATCAAATTCATCCTCAATCTCATCCTCAATTTCATCAAATTCATCCTCATCAACAAATTTAAATCAACAAATGAGACTTACCTGTAATTTTCCTTCGTTCTTCACTGTTGGAGAATCGAATACGAGAGGGAGAATCGAATTTTTTGCTTTGAGCCGAGGAAGAAGAGAAGCACTGGTTTTAGGGATTTAAAAGACATTTAGCGTCGAATTAATTGACTTTTAGCGTTGAAGTCTTCGACGCCAAATATTAGGCGGCTAATGAAAAAATAAAGTTATTTTTCCGGGAAATTTAATTTTTATTTAGCGTCGAAATACAATAGTCGACGCTAAATGTAAGTCATCTAGCGTCGAAATACAATAGTCGACGCTAAATGAAATTAAATTTCCCGGAAAAATAACCCTAATTTTTTCATTAGCCGCCTAATATTTGGCGTCGAAGACTTCGACGCTAAAAGTCAATTAATTCGACGCTAAATGTCTACCATTAAAAATAATAATTAAAACAAATATATCATAGTTATACTATTAATCATTACGTTACTATTTCAACCATATCTAAAGAGTAATTAAAATCAACAACCATACATTAATCCATAAAATTATTCATCAATCACAAAATACTGTAACTTCATAATTAATCACTATTATCGTCGGTATTTGAGGATTCGTGATTGGAATCGAAGTCATCTTCAGTGTCAAATTGTTCTTCACTTGCTACTTCAACGCTCACTTCAGAATGAGGAATTAGCTCAACGTCTGTACTAGCTCGAGTTAATGTGATATTTTCAGGAACGTTGACAGTTGGTCCAAAAAATATATGTTCAGGAACTTCAAAATTGCCGGAGACTTCTTGTGTTTCATCTGATATGTCAACTCTATCTTTCTCCTGCGTGTCCCAAATGGCCCTATGTTGTAACTTTTCTACCACCATCCATCCAGTTCCTAACTTAGGATCAGGTATATATATCACTGAACGTGCTTGCGTACAAAAAATGTATGGATCATTCTTGTACCAACAACGTTGAACATTAATTGACGTGAGATGATTACTAACTTGAATTCTCCTCTTTCTGGCATTTGTGTCAAACCACTTACATTGGAATAGCACAATATGTCGTCTGGGTCGATATATCAACTCAATGACCGATTGCAATACGCCGTAGAAGTCAATTACATCTGAGCCGTGTTCTCATTGGACTACAATTCCAGAATTTTGAGTCACATGAGTAACATCTCGTTGTTCGGTATGAAATCTAACTCCGTTGACAATACATCCACTGTACTCATAAGCCTGCTTTTGAGGCCCATAAGCCAAAGAAACCAACGAGGATTGCGAGTCCAATTGATCATTTGCACTTGATTAATAATCTGACAATGAAATATATGTGTTAATATAACAAACTGAAATGTCTAATGTTAGGATAAAAATAAAAATAAAATATTCTAACTTACAGTTGTCTCAAACCATTTAGGAAATTCTTTTTTGTGGGTTTCATCAACATTATGGTCACCATCATATTGTAGCATTGTTAGATGTTGCCTACAATAAATTATCACGGTTAATGTATGGAAAAAATACAGTAATGATGCACCAGAAAAACTTACGTTAAATACGGTTGCACGTCATCACAATTACTCAATATAAACCAATGCGCACGTTGAACTTCCTGAAGGGTTAGTAATTTGACACCTACTGCCCCAAATGGTCTGTAATTTTGACGGAACACTGTGATCTCTTGGTTATTACTTGCATCTCCATCATAGTTTCGTGGCCGACGATTAAAATGAGTTTCAATATTCTGCATGTACATCGAACAAAATGTTATTGCTTCACTTATTATAACAGCTTCAGCTATTGAACCTTCAGGGCGTGCCTTGTTTTTCACATATTGTTTGTAATCTCCCAAAGCTCTGCAGATATGACAACAAGTTTGCATTAAGACTAAATTCTATGCACATAAAAACGGATACAAATTTTCTTATATAAAACTGTATATATATATATATATATAGTACCTCTCAATGGGATACATCCATCTGTAATGGACATGACCTCCCTTTCTAGCTTCAGCCGGTAAATGCACAGCCAGATGTACCATGACATCAAAGAAAGCGGGTGGTAAAATTCGCTCCAGCTTGCATAGGATTATCACGATTCCTCGCTCCAGGTCGTCAATAACAGATGTGCTTAATGTCATCTGACACAATTGTTTAAAGAAGCCACATAGATCAAGTACGACGTCGCATACATTCAGGGGGAGATAAGGTCGAATGCCAATAGGAAGGAGAATCTTGAGCAGCACATGACAATCGTGACTCTTTAATCCCGTTATTGTATCATCTCTGACCCAACGCCCAATATTGGATGCATAATTATCAGGGAATTTAACCATTTTCAGCCAATCACTGAATGATTTTCTCTCCGATTGATTGAGCACATAACTAGCAGGAGGCTTAATAAAACCTCGAGAGGCGACTTGTAAATGCAATTCACTGCGAATTCTAAGATCTTGTAGGTCCAATCTAGCATTTACAGTGTCTTTTGTCTTACCCGGAATATTGAATAGTGTACCCACTAAACTCTCACAAATATTTTTCTCTATATGCATTACATCCAAATTATTTCGTAATCGTTGCGAAGGTGTATGATCCGCACAAACTGGACATGCCATGTATCCCTTAGTGCTCCATCCAGATAATGAACCATAGGCTGGAAAATCATTAATGGTCCATAATAATGCGGCATGCATCTGAAAATACTGTTCTGAAGCTGCATCATAGGTATGCACACCCACATTCCATAATGTTTGTAACTCCTCGATCAATGGTCTCAAGTAAATATTTATATCTTTACCAGGTGAACGTGGACCAGGGATAAGCAATGACATAAACATGAACGGATCCTTCATTCATTTCCATGGAGGTAAGTTATATGGAATGACAATAACGGGCCAGATGCTATAAGAGTTGTACATATTCCCAAATGGGTTAAAACCATCAGAGGCAAGACCTAACCTGACATTACGGGGGTCCTCAGCGAAACGGGGGTACATGTCATCAAATTCCTTCCATTCGGTTCCGTCCGCAGGATGTCTAAGTATGCCCTCCGCACCGATCCTCTTTTCATGATGCCACATCATATCAGTCGCTGTGTGTCGTGACATGAACAATCTCTGCAGCCTGGGCGTTAAAGGGAAATATTGCAATATCTTTTAAGGCACTTTCTTCCCCATACCACGGACTTTGTACCGACTTTCACCATATATCGGACAATGTTCAAGTGATTCATACTCAGCACGAAATAATACACAATCAAACTTACAAGCATGAATGGATTCATACCCCATTCCCAGATCACGCAACATTTTCTTTGCCTCGTAGTACGACTTAGGCAATTCGCTTCCAATCGGTAACATTTGGCCCAGTAACTCTAACATCATATCGATACTTTTGTTGGTCATTCTGTTGATCACTTTAATGTGTAATAATTTCACAACGAAATTCAAGATCGACATTCCAGCACCTTCGAATGGAATTTTTTTTGCCTCATCAAGTAGTTCACTAAATAAATTTTGATCATTTCCACTTAACACTGGCATGTCACCACTAACACTATGACCAAGTTGTGGACCTTGTAAGTCATGCAAAATATCGGTGATCTCATCGTTTGCAGGTTGATTGTAACTACTGCTCCCTTCGCCGACATCAAAAAACCGTGACTGAGAATGATACTGCTCACCGTGATAAATCCACGTACGGTAAGTTGGTGATATTCCTGGCATGTATAAATGATTATGAACTTCATCTAACCGCTTCCTTTTCCTATTCAAACAATTTGCACATGGACAACGAACACGACCTTCTGCATCAATGTGTTGCTTTGCGACTTCCATAAACTCAGACACTCCATTACGATATTCAACACTCAATCTATCCAGAGAGCTCATCCAATTTCTATCCATTTCAGCAGAATACCTAAATATAATAATATAATTATTAGATATCATTTTACAGTAATCAACATTACTAATTCAATAATACTTTATTTAAGCATATATATATATATATATATATATATATTTGGTTGATAAATTAAATAGTTTACAAAAAAATTATATTTTATTAATTAATATACTCACTCTACATATATGAATCATAAATCACTAACAAACAACATATAAACAACATATATAATCATAAAAATTGAAAATAATAAAGAAATATGAAAGAAGAATTACCTTATCGGAAATTGATTACAATTTTATTGAAAATTTTTAGGAGAGATGTGAGGCTGTAGAGGAGAAATTCTCAGATTTCAGAGGATGAAAATGAAGAGAATGAGAGAAAAAACAGAGGGGGAGAAGGGTCGGTGACAATCTGTATTTTAATCTATCTTTAGCGTCGAATTTGAATATTCGACGCTAATTGTTGCCGTTTTTAGCGTCGAAAAAACGGTTTCGACACTAAATATCAAAAAATTAGCGTCGAATTTAATTTAGACGCGAAAGAATCAAGGATTTGTCGGTGGAAACTTCATAAACCTTTAGCGACGATATATGTTCGACGCTAAAAGTATATTTGTGGCGTCGACTCCGTTTTTTGACGCTAAATATCAAACAATTAGCGTCGAATTTAATTTAGACGCGAAAGAATCAAGGATTTGTCGTGTGGAAACTTCATAAACCTTTAGCGACGATATATTTTCGACGCTAAAAGTATATTTGTGGCGTCGACTCCGTTTTTTGACACTAAAAGTGTAATATTTGGCGCCAAAAATTATTGCAATAATAGAATTATTCAGCGTCGAATATTTTTCGACGCTAAAACATTAATATTATGCGTCGAAGTTTCATTCCGTCGCTAAAAATATGACATATAGCGTCGAAGTTTTATTCCGTCGCTAAAAATATGACATATAGCGTCGAAAATTTATTCCGTCGCTAAAAATATGACATATAGCGTCGAAAATTATATTCGACGCTAAAAGTGAGTTTTAGCGTCGAATACTGTTTCGACGCTAAATATTTGGACGCTAAAAGCCATAATTCTTGTGGTGAGTCTTTCTAATCCTATCACTTTACTTTACATTTGATTATTAATTTGTTGAGATGTATTTAAGTTGAATGATATTTTGAGAATAGAATAATTTAAATAGCATGAATTGTTGAGTCTAATGAGAATATAATATTATTGAGATTGTGTTGTAGATGCAGTTAGAGGCTTAGAGAAATTGAAGTGTTGAGTTGAGTTATATTTGAGAGTATTTAGGCTTGAATTTGATTTGAGATTATAATTTAGTCTTGAAATTTTTTTATTTCTAATTCATCTAACCATGATTTGACGGAACTAATAAAATTTAAACTCGGGTCAAATTATATTATAAAAGAAGTGTATATAAGCTAAAAAAAAAGTGATTTCACACATAAAACTTATCACATCACAATATATTAACAAATAATAACAGATTTTTGAAAATGTCCGTGGCACCCTTTGATCTTTAAGGAGCTCTTACCTTGCAAACTATGCAAGTTCTAAAAATGCGACCACAGAAATGTGAGAAGGCCAAATTCTATGAGCATTTTTGCAGCTGGGATTACGAGCATCACATACATTACCTCAATTACAATCAAATATTAATTTACTAAGATATATTTTTGCTTTTTGATTTGTAGCCCAAGTTATGCGTTCCTCCTTTCTTAACATATCTCAGCATGCATGCACTTACTATAGTTAAAAAAAATTCTGATTCTTAATTACACTTAGGAGAGACGAATCAATTCCAACTTTCAAAGCCAAAAAGCCACACACAGATACAAATTGCCTGATTTCAAGAATCCACAAACTTAAAATCTTTTAATTAAAGGTACCGTAGTGGAACTTTAACTATTTTGGACCACTCACAGGAGACGTGGGCATGATGATTTTCAATAACACAATTTATTTTACCACCTCAATTCGAATCTTATGAGAGAGAATATGAATTTAGATTTTACATATCGTCTCATCTTAAAAAAAAAATAGAATTTAAATTTAATTATGATTTTTTTTTTATGAACGATTAACATTCAATTATTTATAAATTTTTATCCAACAAATATTCAACCATAATTTATAAATTTAAAAAAAAAAACCTCAATAAAAAACTCAACAATTGAAATCAATTAATTAAAATACAAGAACCTATCATAATCTAATTCACGTGAAAGCCATAGAACCTGAAGTACGTAATCTTGATGATCTCATCATATAAAACTACCTTGCTCTCTCTCTCCAATTTTTTTTTTTTTTTTTTTTAATTTTAATTATTAAAACGAGTCAAAGAGCCATCACCTTGACTGAGCCAGATACACTGGCCTCGAATAAACTCTTATTGGTCACCAAGAAACTTCTATTAAACAAGTGTGAACAATTTTCACCCACAAGATTCTATTAAACGAGGCAAATTGTGGACCCCATATCAAGTGCTTTTTCCACTCATATATATGTTACGTTCAAGCACACAAGCCATGCAGCACACAAACTTGCAAAAACAAAAGGGACATGGATGAGGAGGCAAGAGGAAAGGGTAATGAAGGAGGAGAGGTCAAATATCGAGGCGTAAGGCGGAGGCCATGGGGGAAGTTTGCGGCGGAGATACGTGATTCGAATAGGCACGGTCAACGTGTGTGGCTTGGAACTTTTAACACGGCAGAGGAAGCTGCTAGAGCTTATGATACAGCTGCTTATAAAATGAGAGGTCAATTGTCAATTCTTAATTTTCCTCATGAATATCCTAGGGCAAATGAGGGTTCTAATTCATCTTTAGCTTCATCTTCTTTGGGTTCTTCGTCTTCATCATCAATGCAGCAGAGGAATGTGGAGAAGAGTGTAAGAAGTGGGCATGGAAAGCAAGTTCTTGAGCTTGAGTGCTTGGATGAGAAGTTGCTAGATGAACTTCTTGAGCAAGAAGAGAAAAGGAACAAGAAAGGGTGAGGTTTTTTGTTTTTTTTTAAAAAAAAAATTATGAATTGATTTTGAATAGCTAAGCAGCATTATCTCATAGACTTTTAACCTAGTAAAAAAGATGTCATGAACTTTAAATAAAGTGTTTCAGCATGAAACCTTGGACTCTTTAGATATATAAAAAAAGGGGAGGGCTAACCCTCAGTTGTGTAGCCCAACAATTAAAGAATAAAATAAAGCCATGTTTGGGAAGTTTTAATGTACTTTCTAAAATTTATAATACTAAATGGAACAGCACCTTCTTGGCTGGATTTAGCAAAAGCACTTCATTTGACTTTATTTTTTTCATAGTAATTTATTTGAAATTTCCCTATACAAAGGTCCATTTTTTGAAAGCTTGAGCCCCCAATTGATTTTTTTACATTTCTTCTTTCAGTGAAATTTTTGTTTGTGCTTTCTTTTTTCAGGATAATTTTTTTCCTATTTGCAAGGGGCACAAAATGTAGTCTGTTGTGACAGAATTAAGTGTGCTATAGGTCTATAATAGAATTAATATATATACAAGAAAAACTTCAGTTGACAAAACTAATTAAGGATTCCTTTGGTGTTGAGTTTTTGCTGCTAAAAAGCCATAGCTTCTGTAAAGTGATCATAGCTGTAACAATTAAACTCAGCAGCGACTTAATTTTTAAAACAAAAATTTTAAATATTTACCAAATACATTAGTAGTTTAAAACTGACATAAAATAATGAGTAATGATATACTTACATACATTTATCCTTAAAGTTTTTCCAACTCTCTCACCTAGCTACAGTGAACTACAGTAAATCACTGTAACTACAGTGAGAGAGTTGAGAAAACTTTAGGGATAAATGTGTGTAAGTATATTAATTTTGTAAAATAATACCAAAAGCAGCCTAATATAGGTTTGGACTGGGACATAGAATCTCAAGTGGCAAGTAGCCGAATGTATTTGACATAAAAATTCAGTATAAAAAACATAAACAACTATGCATGTAACTGTCAAATCCCAAAGTACTATGGAATCCGATCCGGCTTATTAAATAAATAATAAATAGACTTTGTTCTAGAAATATTGGCTTATTAAATAAATAATGAATTGACATAGTTCTAGAAATTGCAGTTTACTGAATTTTATATGGAAGATTCCCAGCCAGAAGTATATAATGGAAAAGAACATCGATAGCACAAGCTACAGTTAGTACAATGCAAGCATCGTATAAATTAACATTCTTTGTAGGTTCTTGATTCGGTATTGAAGTTGCTTTTTGCAAGGTCCTCTATTCGGCACTATCTTTAGCGATGGATAATTTATGTCGGCGTAAGTTTGGTGCCAATTTACGACGTCATTGGTAAAATTTCGTCGAAATTCTATCTCTAAATCGTAACAACAAATTCTTTTCATTCGAAAAATTATGTCAGAATTTCATTAGCATCATATCTAGCGAAGAATTTCATCTATCATTGAATTACTGATGGAAAATCCGAAAATATTTGTATTATGTATCTAAATTTTCAACGATCGTTTTTGATAAATGTCGGTAATCCGTCGGTAAATTGAGATTTTCTTAGAGTGTAAATTTTATGAATAAGAAATTATTTTAATAAATTCATTATTTACTAATCACATATTCCGACTGGCAGCATAAACCCACTACCACCAACCTCGTCATTATCTAAAATTATGTTTCGTACCATTAGAATCTTCATTACCAGCCTTTGAATGTAAGTCTACTGCAAACATGAGCTTTATTGCTAGCGCTGTTTATACTATTACGTAGTTCTGACTACAAGAATTTTAACAATGTAAAATTAGTTGAGTTGAACAAACACCTGATGCGAGTTGCCCGTGGTGGTCAGCGCGGTGGCTGGTGGTGGCTGCCGGTTACAATACAATTCGTGCGACATAACTTAAATATAAATTAAATAAAGATAATCAATCCTCCTCAAAGTTGGAATGAAATTGAGAGGGATTAATCGATCTTCAAGCTTTTTATTTAGGCAGTTTAATCAACTTATTTGTATACAGAAAAGACCCTCCAACTTCAAGTGCTTAGAATCTATAAATAATTATCAATCATGTATCTTTTCTTTAACCCTTTGTCTCTAAACGTTGATAAATTTACACTTTTATCTTAGGCACTTTAATCGGAAATCGGTAAAAAATCACTCTCCAAGATTCATTTGAGCGATTTTTTAATTAATAGGAAATGATCAAGGATTAATCGAAAATTAATCGGAAATGATATAATTGACATTTCGTATGGTTGAAAATTAAAAAAAAAATAGAAACTCATTTATCAAAATCCTTCAAAAATCACTAAAAATCATTCATTTCTAATGCAAAATGATTAAACATTCTCAGAGTCATTAATTAAGTTAATATGAGTAAGGACCATTTTGATAAAAATAGAAACATATATCTTTATTTAAGAAAATATAATAATTTAGGGATAATATTGTTATTGTTATGGTAATATTTCCGTTAAATTGAAGCATAGCCTCACTTTTTTTCACATCAAATCATCAATCAAAACTCCAAAAAAATATAAAATTAAAAGAAATTATCTATCGTATACCCAATATTTGACACGTTATCAAAAATACATAAATTCAGAAATTTTATTCACCAGTCCATCCAAAGATTACAAAGTGCATAAAAAATGTAGAAAATATCAACATATTTTATATCATATACATTCTCAATATTTGACACATGTTCTAATCGTATACCCAAATTTGGTACACTTTTCCATCTTTGGGTAGGCCGGTAAATAAATTTCCAAGATTTTTATATTTTTGATAAGGTTAAAGCTAATATTGCTCTGTAAATGTTGTTTGGTTACTTGGAAAGTCTAGGAAAGTTACAAAGAAAGTGAAGAGAAAATAAAGCTTGTAACTGATTGTTTATTCATATAAATTCCAGAATGATCTCATACATAGTTTATAGACTATTTATACATGCTGATACTCAAAGACTTGAATAACAGAAAACAGAAGAATCTAACAAACTCTAACAACTTGGCTAACAAACTTTGCTACTAGGCTGAACTGAATGTCAGGTCATATTAATCAAATACATAGGGGCCCTTGAACTAATGAATAATTTTTTGCTTGTCTCTGAATCTAACATACCCTCCTCAAGCTTATGGTTTTGGCAGAACCATAAGCTTGGAACGTAAGCAAGCAAAGTGATCAAAGTTCAGAGAATTTGTTAAGATATCTCTTATTCGAAGGAAGTCTGGAACATGTTGAATAATGATATTTTTGCGTTCTATGTGCTCTCTGATGAAATGGAGATCCAACTCAATATGTTTTATACATGGATGAAAAATTGGATTCTTAGCTATGACTTCTGTGTTCTTGTTATCATAGTAGAGTGTAGGCTGCTGTTGAACTTGAATTTTAAGTTTCTGATGAAGATAGGTAATCCAGAGGATTTCTGATGTAGCTTGAGCAAGGGCCATGTATTCTGCCACAGCAGAAGATCAAGACACTATTGCTTATTTTTTAGAACACCATGACACAAGATTATCCCCAAGATATATACAATATCCCCTAGTTGACCTAATGTCATTAGGATCTGAACCCCAATCAGCATCAGAAAAACCAGTTAACCAGTTAAGGAGATGGAGCCTGTGTTGAAAAATTGCAATCCATAGTGGGATGTGTTCTGTAGATACCGCAGTACACATTTGCAGGCCTGCCAATGAAGAACAATAGGTGCAATAAGGAACTGACTAAGTTTTTTGACTGAGGATGAGATGTTTGGACGTGTAAGAGTGACATATTAGAGTGAACCTATAATACTTATATAGTGACTATGGTTTTCAATTAAAGCTCTTTCATCCTCAAACAATTTCTTTGTAGAGCTCATTGATGTTGGACAACCTTTACTGTCCAGCATGTGAGCTTTCTTGAGAATATCCCCAATGTACTTGGTTTGAGACAAGTGAAGGCCTGAAACTAATAGTGTGACCTCCAATTCTAAAAATAAGTTGAATTCACCAATATCTGAGAGCATACTCTTTGCCAAGCTTACATATTATCCCCGTAATAAGGCTGGTATTTGAACATGTTACTAAGATATCATTTACATAAACAAGCACCAAGATAACTTCAGATTTCACATGCCTAAAAAAGAGTGAGGTGTCTAACTTAGACACAGTAAAACCCCACTACAGAAGTGAATTTTTCAGCTGATCATATCAAGCTTTAAGACTAAGGGCTTGTTTAAGGCCATAAAGTGCCTTTTGAACTTTGCACACATGATGAAGATACTGAGGGTTGATAAAACCTTCAGGTTGATGAACATAAACATCCTCAGTGAGAGCTCCACTCAGAAAGGCATTGTTTATGTCTAACTGCCTAATATTCCAGTGATGAAGAAGTGAAAGACTCAGAATAACTCTGATAGTTGAAGGCTTCACTGCTGGGTTATATGTCTCAAAGAAATCTATCCCATAGATATGATGAAACCCCCCTTTTGCGACTAGTCTTGCCTTTGTATCTGGAGATGGCACCATCAGGGCTATATTTGACTATAAAAATCCACTTTGTGCCATCAATCTTAGTTGCTGCATCTGGTGGAACTAAAATCTAGGTGTTGTTCTTTTAAAGTGCCTCAAATTTCTCTTTCATAGCTTGGTACCAGTGAGGATTGGCTAAGATAATTTTAACATTGTTTGGCTTAAGATCATGAGTAACTACAAGATAGGATTTTGATATGAAAATACTAGCTTTTGATATAGTTACCATATGGTGACCAGATGGTTGAGAGGGAAATGTGGGAAAAGGTTTTATAATGGAGTCTGTCAGGAGTGCAACATGTGTGGGTTGATGATCTGGGACTTCAACTGGAGAATGATGATGTTGGGAGTGGGAGGATCCAGAATCAAAGACAAGTGTCGGTTGAGATTCAGCTGGGAGATGGTCTGTATGTCCAGATAGAACAACATGAGTAGTGGTGTGTAGAGGAAATTTGACCGAGGTTTGAGAAGGAAAGGTTTATGCATAATCATGTGTTGTAACAGGAAAAACGTCTTATATGGAAAGTTATTTTCATCAAAGGTAACAGTTCTAGCCACATACACTCTACCAGACTTGTCAGACACTTATAACCTTTGTGTATAGGGTTGTACCTTATAAACAAGCACTGATCAGTATGGAAGTTAAACTTATGTTTACTGTAAGATCTGAGCAAATGGTAGCAGCCACATCCAAACATTTTGAGAAAACTATAGTCTGAGATCATTTGGTATAATTTTTCAAAGGGTGAAAGATTGTTCAAGATAGTGTTAGGCATCCTGTTTATGAGAAATGATGCAGTAAGAAAGGCTTCCTACCAAAAGGAAAAAGACATGGAAGCTTGAGCCAATAAAGTCAACCCTGTTTCAACTATATGCCTTTGTTTCCTCTCCACAACACCACTTTGATGGTGTGTATGAGGATAATTATGCCTAAATCTAATGCCTTCTGAGCTGAGAAATAAATTGAATGACCTAAACTCACCCCTCAATCTGACTGTAGGCATTTAATAGGCAAATCAAACTGTTTTTCAACCAAAAGTTTGAAATTTTTGAAGGTTTCTAATGCTAGAGACTTGGTTGTTAAAGTGAAAATCCAACGGTACCTAGTGTGATCATCTACAAAGTTGATGTAATGTATATAGCCATCAAGTGAAGCTACTGGTGAGGGACCCCACAGATCCGTATGAATCAACTCAAAGGGAGCAGTGGTTTTAATGTAAGTGGCTGAAAAATGAAACTTATGAAACTTGCCATACTGACAAGCTCACATAACTCAAAAACATTAGAATCTGAAACATGTATCATGCCTCTAGTTGATAAATTTTTGAAAATATGTTGTAAAATATGCTTGCTTGGATGACCAAGCCTTTGATATAAAATGTTCACAGTATTTGACTTAGAGCTAAGAACATTGTCAGAAACATTTCAAGTAGTGTTTACATCACACTTTGAAGAGGTAAAACTAAAATAATAGTTTGATTTAATTGAAGCTAAGTAGGAAAGCATTGAACTTGGTTTGATAATGAACAAGCCAATATAGTGATGATTGTGTTTATTTGAGAGAAGCTTGTAAAAACCATTCTCAGCAATTCCCCGTGCCAATATTGTACCCATATTCTTGTCCTTAATAACATATATGTTAAACATAAATTCAATCAGGACATTATTCTCTTGAATTAGTTTAGAGATACTGATTAGGTTTTTTGTTATGCTATGAACACAAAGCAAGTTAGATAATAGTAATCTTGTGCTAAAAGATGTGTTAAATTAAGCCATACCAGTAAAGGTAATCCTTAATCCTTGGCCATTGCCAATATGAAGTAAATTGTTACCTGTAAACTCCTTTTCATTAGTCATGTTGTGAACATTATTGGTAAGGTGGTAAGTGGCTCCACTGTCCAAGTACCATCCTTGATCAGTTATATCTTCTGGAATGGCAAGGAATGCTGCTTTGTTGCCTTGAGATTGATTTGGGAGAGACTGTGGCTCCTGGAATTGATATGGAAAGAAATATATGTTGATCCTATTCCTGCATTTTGTAGCGAAGTGAAAGGGTTTAAAGCAAATTTGGCACGTCACATTAGCATTCGAACCACCTCTTATAGTGTTGAATCCTCATCTACCACCATTAAATCTTTCTCTACCTTCATTCCAGTAAGATCCATTGTTGTTCCAATTGCCACTCACATTGTTCTGATTACCTCTTCCTTGATTCCAGTTATTCCAACCACCTCCATTGCCACCACTTCAGTTGTTACCTCTTCCAAAACTGTTATTTGGACCGCCTCATCTACCATTATTGTAACGACCTCTTATATTATAGCCTCCTCTCTCCTGATCCACACCAGCTTGTGCAAATTTAGCACTCAAGGTTGCCTTAGATTCTTTAGCAGCTGAGGAATGATGTCCCCCAAGTCTAACCTCGTGTGTGAGTAACATTGCATAGGCCTCATCAATGCTAAGTTTTGAAAGATTTGCAGTGATAAACACTGTTATAGCATCAAAATCTTTGCCTAAGGAGCTTTGATCTGTGATAATGAACTGTAGAGGACAAGCTTTTGATCCGTCGATCAGATCTTCTAGTCTGTTTCCTCTTATGAAAGACAACACCTGAGACTTCCATATAATGTAGTTAGAGCGATCGAGCTTGATTGGATTTGAGAAAGTGAAAGATGAAACTAAGACTTGAGAAGCCACTGATTAGCTGATCTGAAACTTGACACTCAATCTACTATCTATAGTGTTGATAACAAGGTTCTGATACCAGGTTAAAGCTAATATTGTTATGTAAATATTGTTTGGTTACTTGGCAAGTATAGGAAAGTTGCAGAGAAAGTGAAGAGAAAATAAAACTTGTAACTGATTGTTTATTCATATAAATTCCAGAGTGATTTGATACGTGGTTTATAGACTATTTATACATGCTGATACTCAGAGACTTGAATAACATAAAACGGAAAAATCTAACAAACTCTAATAACATAGCTAACGAGAAAATCTACAATGCAACAGAGATATCACGTCATCCATGCAACAAGCCAATCATCCATTGTCACGCGTGTTAAAAAATTAAAAAACAACTAAAAAATAGGTATTAAATTATACATGTCATTTTCTAATTCGTTGGTGGTACCACGACATCCATACCTCCGTTGCACCAAAAAATTACTCATAGCTAACAAACTTTGTTTACTAGGCTTAACTGAATGCCAGGTCAGATTAATCAAATACAGATGTGTCCCTGAATTAATGAATAAGTTTTTGCTTGGCACTGAATCTAACATATATCAATCTTTGTGTATACATTGGTAATTTTCCAAAATTAAACAGATATTAAAAATGAAATCAAACGATTTTTGGGAAATTGAAAATTGGCAAATTAATTTGTTAAAATCTCTTGAAAATTAGTGTAAGTTTAAAGTGGTTAAAATCAACATCATCGAATCGTTCAAATAGCAATTTGCGATTAATCAACAATTAATGAGTGTTGAAAAATCATAGCTTTTATCTACAAGCTCACTGTAGCATATTTTGGAGGAGTAATATTAGAACTAAAAACTCTTTGTACGGATTATTTTGTACAAATCCAGCAATATAACAGCATTAGCTGAATGAAAACACATCATGTGGATGGTGCAATACTTTTATCCAACAATTACATCGATCAGTTTGTACATATAATCCGTAACTGCAACATTACTGTACTTGGAAAACCAAAATCGAATTGATATTAAAAATCTTTAAACTGATGCACATAATGCACTTTTATGATAAAGATTTAGATTTGACCATCACCTGCTAAACTTCTGCAAACATATGTTAAAAAAATTATCAAATAAATGATAATTATATTTAATATAATTATATATGTTATATATTTATTAATTTGTAGTATCACGTTACCATTCCTTTCATTTTTTCCGTTCAGAATTAGCTTTTGAAAAGAAAAATTGAACTGGGTAGCAAGAGATTTTCACAAAGATTCAAAGATGACAATAGAATCTTAAGCTAAAGTGAAACTGAGAAAGGCTGAGACTGAGATGAGTTTCTTGTGTTTTGTTTAATTTAGAGATTTCTTCCTGAGGTAGAGATATATGTGAAAACAGTACCATGAGGTGGAGTTTTGTCAGGGATATGTCAGCCTTTTGTTTAAGTATTAGTATTCTATTTATATTGTGCCAAAGAATTAATCTAGGGAAAGGGGCCTAACTCCTATAGAAACTTTTATTTTTGTCTCTTTATGAGTGAGTTTATATTATTTCATAAAATTTAGATGTAGCGTAGGTCTACCTCGATCTTTAAGGTTTTGATTTGGAATGATACAAGTTGTTATCTATCAGAAAAGTCATCTGTATTTTGTAGGTGAAAGGTGAGTTGATAGAGTGATATCAAATGGGCCATGCATGTTTCTTCTCAAAAATGAACTGGACAAAGTTGTCACATTATGGAATGTAATTGCCCAAAGAAACAAAAAGAACTCCCTCCCAAAAATTGATTCATTAAAAAAGTAATAATAATATATTGATAGTCGATCCTTCACAAGTAAAAAAAAATGTGGGAAAAAACTAGAACCCCTTGAAAGTCCTCAGAAAACCTGCCATTCAAAAAACTTTAAAATTTTATACAGTAATATATGGCCAATGGATTAAGTCCAGAGGAATAATTGCTTTAATTACAAGACACGCAATCTAAAAAGCATATTAATTTGGAGATGCGTAGAATCTCAAATGAGATCATTATTCATGTCAAAATCAAATCAACAATAAATCAAGATCTTTAATCTTCTATTAGGATTCCAATTTCGCTGTCTTTGGAGGAGTAATTTTCTTAAAAATCAAATAATTTCTTGAAGCGGTCTTACTATTAATGTTGCTTTAACCAAACAACAATTTCTCATCTGCATTGTGCCGTAACTCATAACAGTCCATTACCTCTAATTTTGGTCCTTGGATTATTGATGAGTGCCCTAGATTTCCATTTCTAATTTTATAAGATAATGTCGACGTGAAGACTTTTCTTTAATATACTACTGTTGTGGTTCACGTATCCCAAGTTCGTGAAGTATGGGATTAGTGGATAGTTTATTAATTATTTGACACATTCTCCTTACAAGTAGATTTTTAAGAATAAGTTCTACTAATGAGTTCATAATAAATGATATCAGAATTAATACCATGTCTCCTGTTTATAATCGTGCGGTGTAGGACATGACGTTAATATTGCAGGAATCGACTTGGATAAGCACCGAGACTGTTTGGACTTTGGAGCATGGTGGGATGTTATGATCTATTTATCTCACAATGCCTAAGTATGTGATTAGCTGGTGGCTTATTAATCATTGAGTAACATCTCCTTGCTAGTAGGTTTTTAATGATAAGTTCTACTCATGGATTGGTAACGAATATTATTATTGAGTCGTATTTGATTTCTCTAACAATACATGGCATCATGGTTAGATCTCTAGATTAAATCCCTACATGTAAACTATATTTCGATTTTATATTTTTAATTTTTACCTATAGATTTAAGCTTTCGAGTCGAAAGGTTTCTTTAACACATACTTTGACACACATAACTTTGTGCTTGGTCGTATGAATCATTACAAGTGTTACATGAAATTTCAAATCGATTTCATATATGTTCTGGATCAATGCGAAGCTATTAAGTAATTTTAATTCAACCGTTCGATTAAATTACCAATTCACTCACTCACTCGGCCGAAAAGGGTAATATTGATGGTAAAAAACTAAACAATAGTATCCAAACTTTGCTCTTAAGTAAGGGAAAAGCATCTTGTACATGTCGGGAGGTCAGCCGACCTGACCCCCTCAATTATTTTTTCAACTGTTAATACTAAGTAAATAATATATCATGGGTGGTATCGAGGAGCTTAGTATGGACCCATTTCTATTTTACAAGTCAAGAATACAAGATATAAATATAAATTACACACGAGATTTATGTGGTTTAACCTTTGGCCTACATCCATAAAAACAACTCATAAAACCATCTACTATGTAAATAAGACGTTACAAGGGATCTTTTATAATATCATTGATAAAGTAAATAATAATATCTTTATACCTCTTCCCTGGTTTCTAAAGGGGAACTTTATAATTGTTGATGGAGATATTTCCGGAGACGACCCTCACTTGTTGATGGAGATAGCTCATGAGGTAACCCTAAGGGAAAATGATCTATTTTAATGAAAGTTGGTGTTAAAGAGGGATACATAAATAGAACCCGTCTTGGAACCTCCCATATAAATAGAGAATATGGGGAGTATTAAGTGAGTAGTGGAGATGATTCATCAAAGGAGAAAATTATGTTTAAGAATGAAGAAGATGATTATGAAGCGAGTTAAAAAATATATATATTTTTTTATAAATTGCTTGCTTGGAGAGAAAGACTTGATCGTTTTATACTTAGGTGCCATGAAGATATCTTGGTCTTTGTGGATACGTTGCCAACTTAAATTGGTTGTTCCCCTCTTTAATGGGGGCATTTTGGTGATTTCTTATGGAACTTGAATATTGGAGACTTTTCATTTTCTTTGGTGTTTGACACATAGTACTCTCGCATTGGTGGATCCTTTTGGGGATAAAATAGATGTCATTTGCCTTACGTGTGGGAGCGCTTGGTTGGTTCATATACAACATGGTTTTTAACGATTTAATCGGATAACGCAGCGGAACGCGAAAAATTAAAGTTTTTTCGATTTAATTGATTTTTCTTGGGTAATTAAAATAAACTAATTTATTCTAATTACTCAATACACAAAAATCAGATTTTGCACACAAGGACCCCAAAAGCCGTGAACCACCCAAGAAGCCAAATTTTTGCATTTTGATCATTTTAGTCCTAATTTTTCAAATACAAACTTAGGTGATTTCCAATCAATACCAAAATGATTTGTATATCTAATATACATCAAAATACATCACATATATGAAAAATCCCAATTTTGATTTAGGCATAAACCCCAATTTTTTCAATTAATCAAAATTAACCAAAATTAATTCAATACAACACTTTAATCCAATCTCTACAACACCAATCAAGTCTCATCATTTTTGAAACAACTCAATAACAAATCTAGGTCATCATTGAGTGGCCTAACAACTCTAAAATGACAATCAAGTCATCAATTGACTAAAAGTGTGATTATACACCATTTATAAGCTTACTTTAATTTCATACATGCACATATCATTCAATCAGGCTTCCAAGCTTTTCAACACAAAACCAAGAGAGTAGAAAAATATATTTACATCACATGTTGTAGCCTAGAACAATAGAAATAATTTTCTAGTTAAAGAAAATATGAAAATACTTACAAATCTTCAAGTTTTCTTTGATTCAAGCTTTAGCCTTTTGTTTTTTCTCTCAACTCTCTAACTTTTGTATTCTTGGAGGCTTAACATTATGAAGGAAAAATGAAACAAAACTTTATATACTAACCCCATGTGGCTAAAACCCTAGGGCAAGAAATATTTAATTTTTATTTCAATTTAATTAATTAAATAATGCTTAGTTAACTTGTTCAATTTGTATGCTACAACCTTAAATGAATTACAATAAGTTAAATCAATCATATTTAACCATTTCCTAACAAAATCATAACCTTAGATATTTTTATTTTAATTACTTTAATTATTTAATAATTAAATAATTACTTAAATATAAATATCTAAATATATGTATCATTTTACATTAAATAATCCAAATACATATATTTATGATTTATGTCAAATATCTCATTTGACAATTAATTATTGTGTATTTAATAAAATCTTATATTAAATACAAATACACATTAATTATGAAATTACTTAAATATCCATTTGCATGTATATATTCGTTTAACCGTTAAACGATTTATAAATAATCAATATTATTCATAATTATTGCCCTAGTGCTCTACGAGTATATTTCATTATGTGAGACTCTCTAAGTTCAGGTATATCCATCACGAAATCCAATTTCATATCCATAATTTACCCACCCGTAAATTATGACGACCACAAATAAACTCGTTGAACTATACAGGTCGAGGTCATTGCATACGTATAATCCTTCAGTCATTGGTATCCAGATTATACCAGAGATATAAATTTAAACGTCAAATCTCTTTAGGTATAATCTCGTCGACGCATTAATTAGTGATCTCTTAATAACACTTAGAACTCACTTCTACAGTGTACCATGTGCCCATGGATTTAACAGATTGCTAACCCAATATCGAATACATATGTTCTATACACAGAACTGACGGATCCTTTCTTGACACACACATGATATCTTGAGAATTAGTCAACACCCAATGAAAAGACGGAGGTCTGACCTTAATAGGTCGGTGACATGACTGCTATCAAAGTGTAGAGGATATCTCATATATCCACAGTGATATCTCAAGTCAAAGAATCGTTATGCTACTCAACCCAAAAATGTTCTTATTGACGTTGGTGTACTATCTGTTAAGAATCTTTGGTGAGTCGTTCAGTGTTTATCTGATATAAACACTTACATGTCTATACGAGTCTTCGAGACTCATGGTTCATTGAGTATCAACCATTGAAATCCTAGATTCCAATATACGACATGTACTGGTCTCCGTAAGTTTACTTACTGACCAAGTAATGTAAACTTTGACCAGAAACAGTTTAAAAAATGATATTGTTATGATACAACTCAATGTCAGTTGCGGCGCTTTTGCAACTGTATTGTAACTAATTATTCTAAGGCCTTTTATGTATTTACCATATGATAAAATATGTTATATTAAAGAAACTGTTTATTTTTGTCATAATAAAATATTTACATAAGTATTTACATATGTTATACGCTGAATAAGCTGAATAAGCGACACGCAAAATGGATGGAATTCGTTGAGTCATTTCCATATGTTATACGCTACAAGCAAGGTAAAGAAAACATCATGGCCGATGCATTATCTCGCAGGTATGTTTTACTTACTTCAATGCATGCACGAATGTTGGGATTTGATTTGATTAAGGAACTATATGAGTGTGATTCTGATTTTGGTGAGATTATTGTTGCTTGTGCAAAGTCATCTTTTGGAAAGTTTTACATTAATGATGGTTTCTTATTTAAAGCGAACAGGTTGTGTGTTCCTGCTTGTAGTATGCGTGAGTTGCTTATGAAAGAAGCGCATGGGGGAGGTTTGATGGGGCATTTTGGGATTACTAAGACTTTAGCTATTTTACATGAGCACTTTTATTGGCCTAAAATGAAACGCGATGTTGAGCGTATTTGTGATAAGTGTCTAACATGTAAGCATGCAAAATCTAAATTAATGCCACATGGGTTGTATACTCCTTTGCCTGTACCTAGTGAACCTTGGGTTGATATATCGATGGATTTTGTGTTAGGTTTGCCTAGGACAAAGAGGGGTAGAGATTCAATCTTTGTTGTAGTTGATAGGTTTAGTAAAATGGCTCATTTCATTGCATGTCATAAAACCGATGATGCTACAAACATTGCAGATTTATTTTTTAAAGACATAGTGCGACTCCATGGTATACCTAGGAGTATTGTATCTGATAGAGATGTTAAGTTCCTTAGCCATTTTTGGAAGGTGTTGTGGGCTAAACTAGGCACCAAACTATTGTATTCTACCACATGTCACCCACAGACTGATGGACAAACGGAGGTAGTTAATAGGACTTTATCTCAATTATTGCGCACTATAGTTGGTAAGAATTTGAAGAGTTTGGAAGATTGTTTGCCATTTATTGAGTTTGCATATAATCGTAGCATTCATTCTTCTACATCATTTTCACCTTTTGAGATTGTTTATGGTTTTCAACCACTAACTCCACTGGATTTATTACCATTACCTATTGATGAGCATACGGGGTTAGATGGCAAACAGAAGGCTGATTTGGTGAAGCATATCCATGAGAAGGTAAAAGAGCACATTCAACGAAAGAACGAGCAATACGCTTCTCATGCAAACAAGGGAAGAAAGCGTGTAGTCTTTCAACCTGGTGATTGGGTTTGGGTACACATGCGTAAAGAGAGATTTCCAGAACAGCGTAAATCCAAGCTACAATCGAGAGGAGATGGACCCTTTCAAGTCTTGGAAAGGATCAATGACAATGCATATAAGCTGGATTTGCAAGGTAAGTACAACGTATCTGCTACTTTTAATGTTTCTGACTTAACTCATTTTGATGCAGGTTCAGATTCGAGGTCGAATCCTTTTCAACAAGGAGGGAATGACATGAGTCCAACCACACCAGAGACATTACAGGATGCAGCTAACAACTTGGAGGAACCCATGCAGTTGCCAACAGGTCCAATCACACGTCAAAGAGCAAAGAAGATCAGAGAGGCCTTTGCGGGACTAGCTCAGAGCTATGTGACCAGTTGCAGCAACCAAGTCAAGTGCACACCAGAGACACATATGGGCATAACCAGAGAAGTCCCCAAGCTATTTCATTTGACCCAGATCAGCTTAGACTGAAGCATAGCAGAGCAGCTTCAGCACCAGCACCCTTTTGACCTGATTTCACCCATTTTGGGACTATGTTGAATTCGGCCAAATGGGGGCATTTTTGTCATTTATGCTCGACATTTTGACTTTATTTATGATGTAATTAGCATGGTTGACTATGCCATTAGGCTTAATTATGCTTAGATCTCTACTTAGCCGGAAGCACGTCAATTTACTATAGCATGTAAGTGTAGGCATTGTATTTTTACACATTAGCCCAATGATGAGTCTCATATGGAGGCAACTACCTCTTTAGTCATGAAAGTCGCGGGAAACGGACGTTGGAATGGTAAAGTTGGAAATTAGCATTTTGTCAGATTTAACTCGCTTGTTTCGCTTCGGGTTCGCTTTTTGGACCTCTGTTTTTAAAACACACATAACCCATTAAAACACATCTCACGAATTAAATAATTAAAACCAATTAAAATTAAAACTTAAATTAAATAAATCACATTCACCAATTAAATTGAACTTGAAATTAAATTAAATTAAATTCCTAATTTAAATAATACACATTCCTAAATTAAATTAAATCACCTTCCTAAATTAAATAAATCACATCCTTAACTAAAAAGAACAAATCAAATCAATTCCCCTAATTAATGATTTTCCCTATCACATACTAAATTAAAAATATCTCCTAATTAATACACAAATTTGATTCCTTCCCCAACAAGGTAAAACCCATCCCCTTGCCTATAAAAATAACCCCTCTCCACACATTCAAACCCTGGGGCTGGACTCTCACGGAGAAAACAATGAAACCATAGGAGACTTGGATCTCTTCTTCTCGGCCCCCCTCACTCTGCACCCTCTCGCTCAAACAGCTCATCAACTACACTATAGCCTTCAGCCTTGCCTGCTCACGCCACGCAATATATCACAAAACCACCTGCCCCTTGCATCCATCACAGCCTTCTCGCCACATAGCCTCACTCACGTAGCCCACAAATCACCCTTACTTCACACACAAAACTAGCCTTTCATCGCATAAGACTCCCCTCACTCACCTTGCCTCACCCACGCCTAACCACATGTTGCCGCTTCAACATAGAAATTCACGCCCTTAGTGCCATTATCCACTCAATCCTCACGCACTAACCAAAGTCACGCTTAGCCTAACGCCACGCCCACTGCCTCATTAACGCAAGCTGCTCACCGACCCAAAAACACTGCCAGCTAGCCTCACGTGAAGCCTACCATCAGCGCCCTAACCTCAGCAGCCCCACGGACCACAAACCCTAAACAAATCAAGCCATATGTTCACGCAAAAATGCCAGTCTTGAAGCCCCTATTTCACGCACCAAAACAATTTTGAAACAACCCCTATTTCACGCATAGACTGTCCCGAAACAGCCCTGCAGTGACCAAATAAACTACACAGTTTTTATGCCCCGTGACCACCGAAAACAGCCCAAAACTGCACCCCAAAACTGCCCAAAACAACCCCCAAAAATGCACCCCGAAACTCCCCAAAACAGTCTCCAAAATCACCCAAAACAGTGACCTGAAAAACAGTAGCAAAACAGCAGCGAAACAGACTTAAAACAGCAGCCCAAGCATCAAAACAACGAGGAAAGACATGGAGTAAACAAACCAGAAAATTATTGGATCATTCGCCCTTCCAACGGACTTGGAACGCGCTTCCGAAAATCGACTAAAGAGGTTAGACCCGAGGGCACCTTTTTACTTACTTTCTTTATTTTTATTTTTATTTATTTTGATATATAATTGCATGAGAGTCGTTTGAAGCATGATGTGATTGTTGGATGGGCGGGATGTGTGTTCCCTTTTGTGGTATATCGGATGGAAACCCGGACGTAAATTCCGTAGCCGATTCCGAATGGACGGTATTGCGGTCTGCACTCGGGATACAACGCCACGTACCACTTAAGATGCACGTATCTCGTCTCATCCAAATTTGTATTTGAGCATGTCATAGTTCTAGGCCGTTTATTTATTATTTTAAGCATGAGTTAATTTAGTCTTGTTATTTAATTTTCAAAGCATGATTGTGTTATTTAGGCATGTCGTTTCTTTATTCTTTATGCATGATGCTTTGTTTATTTATGTTTATGTTTAATTAGTTATTTGTTTATTTGTTTAATGGCTTAAAATGCTTGTTGTGTTATGTTGCGTGTTTTCCGTTTAAAGATTTACTTTCAAGCATGCAAACTTAGATTAGGAATTAGTTAGATGGAAGCATGTTAGATCTAAGTACCCTTGAGCATGATTATTGAGTAGACTCGGTTGATTTATTGCACAAATTATATCATCACAAGTGACATAAGTAAGGGACCATTCCGAACCCAATGGTTTGAGGTCTTCCCTTGGGCGGGGGGTGAGTGCGGCCTTAAATCTTTTTCCCGGTTCACACCGGGTGGCGACTCCATGTTATTCGTACTCCCAACTAGGCCGCGAGCCTGGAACAGCGTCGCCCAGGTTCTGTTGTCTACAGTAAGCACCTTAATTAGCTTAAGTGAGATTAGCTTCTAATCTTTGTTTTAAGTTTATTTAGGTGGAAAAGGACCTTATGGTCGTGGTTGAGGTGCTTGACTTAGGGCTTTTGGTAATTTTAGCTCTATGGTCATTTTAACCTTTTTACTCTTTTGTAACCCTTATTATATGCCTCTTCTTTGTATTTTTGGAGACAACCAACGTAATATACAGAATTTTGAAAGAGATAAAAAGCTTGAGCTTTCCATGGCTATGGCCAAAACCTTGTTGAGGAGGGATTCCCCTTTTCAAGTTCAAATTGACTTATCTAAGCTTGGCAACTTAGTGGCGTCTCCATTGCTAGCAAAATACAATCTGATTTCATGCTTGTGGTTATCATGGACGTGAGTTTCATGGTGGTTAGGGGCTGATCTTGGTTGGGTTTTGTTCCTACAAAATCAGTATTCAAAGTTCTTGGGGTTTTGAGAAAGATGCTTGGGGGTTTGCTTGGTTTCCAACCCAAGTGAGTTCTTGTCAATATGATTGAGTTTTGTAATTGTCATTATTTCTGATAAATATGATTGAGTTGTATTTGTGAATGTGATTGTGTGATTGTGATTGTGACTGTTCTTGTCGAGGCGTCTATACACTCTAATAGATTTATCAATTTTCCTCTTATGTACAAGTTTTATGTTCAATTTATGTATTATGTTGTTATGTTTTTAGTAGAAATACGTATTCACTGATACAATGCTGGTGTGGGAAGACCAGATGCCCCCAATGAGTGTGGCTTGGTGGAAAATGGCTTAGGACTTAATTATCAGATCCTAGATTCGAGTTCATGAAGTGAATTTCTTATAAGAGTCTGAGGGTAGCCAGAGGTTTTACTTCTCCGCTTAAACTCGGGTCGGGTGGTTTGGCAGCAGAGTTTCCAAAAAAAAGTGGAAAGACCATATTGATACCGTAATTCCTTTTGTACTTGAGTAGTTTTAGGTGTGAATTTATTTTTCCGCCGATTACGGAGAACAAATAGTGCGTAAATTGTTTTATGTTGCTATAGGTTTTATATTAAGTATACTTGAGTCTGAAGATATCTCAAGTGTTGTATTTGTGCTGTTAATTTGTTCCCTTCCGAGTAACTAACAACTAACGGTATATATATAGCAAAGAGATATGCCTATTCCAGTTTTCACTATCTTATAAAATTCAAATTAGGTCTTGAATTCCTTCACTTCTCATTTCTCTATTTGCTTTGCATTTCAGTATACAATATAAAACTTCAACTATTAAAAGGCATCAAAACTTAAGCTACATTGCTTCAATTTAAAACTACAGGTAACTGAAAAATCTTGATCAAAGCAAAGAGTACACCAAGACTCAAAAACTCAATCATTTTTTCTCTTCTTCATCTTTTCTTCAGATTCAAGAAGCTCCTCCAGTACCTTATCATCCAAATACTCAAACTCAATAACTTGCTTCATCTGTCCACTCGCCGAAGAAGAAGATGAAGAAGAAGAAGAGGAAGAAGATAAATTAGGATGAAGAGGGCCAGCATAGCCCGTAACTTGAGAATAATACTCATTAGGGAAATTGAGGATTGCAAGATGACCTCTCAAGTTAAACGCCGCACGATCATAAGCACGAGCTGCCTCCTCAGCTGTCTCGAATGTCCCTAACCAAAGGCGTGCTCCTTGCCTTGAAGGGTCCCGTATCTCAGCCGCAAACTTGCCCCATGGCCTTCTCCTAACTCCACGGTATCGTACTTCTCCTCTCAGCTCCTCTTCCTTTTCTTGCCGCTCTTTCCCTTTGTCTGGAGGCTCCTCCATGGCAGTAAATTTAAACCTATAGTACCCTTTTGGTTTTATCAATTTGGCTGCTTTATATAGCCAGATGTGACGTTAGTGGCAATTTTTTTCCGGAACGTGGATTGAATAAGTGTGATTTTATTCATATCTTTTAGCTTCTAGGAAGGTTCTTGATAGGAGTATAAGATTTGAATCCTCCGACCTTTTTCCTAAGATGATAGAAAGTCAAAAAGGTTAATCAAGATTGTCAATTGGACCCACATTTAAAAAAAAAAATAATAAATACAACCAAGGCAATTCGACTACCGGGAAGAAATTCATTGTAATAATACTATGGGAATAATCTCACTATTCTGTAGTGAAAACAATATCCTACTAGAGTGAATGCAATAGTTTTGTGTCATTATCATATACATATATATAATAATGATGCATTCGACTTAATTTATTAAGGGTATTGCTAAAAAAAATTGAAAAAAAAAAAACATAATTTTTAATATAATATTATTCATTTTTTAATACATTAAAATCTGTATTTTCCGTACTAACTGCATCTCAACCTGCAGCGCAAGACAATTGCCAGATTTGGTTTGCAACCGGTGGTCGGGTTTTGATTGTAGACAAGGTGATGAATTTCCCTTCGTGACCTGATCGATGGAGGCGAAGCTAAAGCGAAACTTTGAACACATTTATAATTGGCAAATTCAACTTTATTCTTTTATAATTTGATCCAATTTCCTTAGATATTTTTTAAAGGGAAATTATGAATCGTATATTTAAAATTAAAATTTTGAACACCAGTCGACTCAAAAATGATAAAATATATCAAGTTTGGATATATAATTTAAATGTATGTTAAATATTGAGTATGCATCTGATATCAAATATGTAGATATTTTCTACATTTTGAAATCTTTAGATGAAATGGTGGATAAATTTTCAAAATTTGTATATTTTTTTATCAGATATACGATTGATAATTTTTCTTTTTAAAATTATTATAAAGTCCGGTTGTATATCTGATTCATTAAATCCTATTTAACCATCATCTTTTTTAGATATTTTTATCAATATAGAGATTAACTGTGTACTCGAACGGAATCAACTGACAAGAACAATTATTCTTTCTCCCTCATGATAAATTATTTGGTGGGACCATATATTTTCTAATAACTCAATTAATTCTTTTCTATTTTTAACAAAATTAAAAAATTCTTATCATGAAAAAATTATATTATTAGATGTCCATGTTCGTGAGTTTTAGAGTCAATATTACTTTCCAACAAAATTAGGCTTAGAATGCGTTTGATAGAAAATATTGTGTTGGAGCCTGGAAATATAAACTAACTTATATGAAAAAATTAGAGTATAAGATAGTTTATAAGTTGTTCAGGTATTTGGTTGGACACAAATATAAGCTACAGTATAAACTAAGAAATTACAAATAATGACAGAAAAAATTAAACACATGAAACCATGTGTATTAGGAAGGCAAAATTATAAATTCTCCATGAGCGTTTGAAAATAATCTTCATTTATTAACGTTGAGTTACACAAGCGTTAACGGTGTATTTGGTGACTTAATATTAGCACTAATTTTTTTCACCGCCCAACCAAACGCAAGCTTATTCTAGTTTTAATCTTGAATGTTTCAGTAGTCGTTATCTAGTAATTGTAGCACACTAGCAAAAATCCACTTCTAATGCACAAATTAATTTTTTTT
>SKCR01009368.1:0-87093 GCA_019454045.1 Zanthoxylum bungeanum
CTTTGTGTTGTGATTAAACACACGATAATAGAGGTGATTGGAGAGAAAACTCTTCTTTTATATTACTCACAAAAGAATTACAAAGCTTACAAATTCAAAGCTTTACAAAAAACTCTCACACCACTTTACTCTCTATCTTTACTCACATATTTGGGATTGTGATAACTGAGCCCTGAGGCTCCTTTTATAATGCTCAAACCGTGTGCTACAGTAACATACGGTTTGGCAAGTTGGCAACAAGCTTGTTGCAAGCCGAAGAACGTTGCTTTCAAACTTTCGGCTCATTTAGATTCTTTTGCCTATTCTGCATGCTGGCAACCAGCAACATCACTTCAACACTTTGGTTATAGACAAGTACAAGTCATGACACCCAAGCTGATGGAACCGAAGTTGGATGATAAAGAATATCGTTGGACGGGTAACATTAACGACGCCGTTAAACATATATTTAATCAAAAGGTACGTCCAGTTAGCAACTGTCTCTAGTTTTTTTTTTCTTTTCCCCTTGTATTTATTAATCATTGATCTCATTGTTTTTTTTTTTAAAGAATCAGGAGGAAGATTTGAGTGAAATTTCTGTTGCTGACATCAATTGATTATATAAAAGAATGGAGGTAATTATAACAAATCATATTTTACCGAATTATGATTTCTTATTTTTCTTTGTTTCTTTGCCATCAAACAATACATAACTTTGTTTTAATATTACATCTTGTAATTAGGGTTGGAGTCAGGACTCATGAGTATTTGTGATGTCAATGTCAGTACAAGAAGTATGAAGAATTTGTGCGTGTGTGTTTGTTAAATCATATATGTATGCATATGTTGATTGTATATTTGTATTTTGTAACCTATTTAGTGTGCTGGTGTTCGAACCATTGACATTCTGAATGTACTGATACCTTGAAATAATTCATAGATTTAAGAAGTTAATGGTTTATTTTAATTCCATTCAGAAAGATTTAAAGGAATTATTTATCAATATTTTATTGGATTTTAACAAATTCATAAAAAAATTAATAACAGACAATTAAAAGTGGAATAAAAGCATCGAAAACCAAAATACTTGATATTAAAAATGAAAGCAAATTTCACTAAGTCTCTCATGTGGAATGAAAACCTAAAAAAATTGGCATGTATATCTTAGATCTAAATGTAATATTTTTGTTTAATCTCAAGTGGTTGCAAATGTTAGGAATTATTAGCGAATGTGGTAAGAAGGAAAATCTTAAAATAAAATGGAATTAAAAAATCGAGAGAAATGTACTTTAATTTGTAAGAAAACAGAAGAATTTGTTAAATCTTTTGGGTAAAGATCATATTTCATAATGAACTTTTTGTTTATAAAAGTCATTTGAAATCCTTCACAATCCATTATTTAACAAAATTTTTAAGAATCAATGAACTTTTAAATATTCCCACTCTTAAAATCCTAAGTAAATACAATAAGATTTTATAGAACTTTTTTACTGAATACTAGTACTTATAAAATACAAAATAATCTTATAAAGTCTAAATTGAATAGTCCATCTAATAAGTGATTTTTTCAAAATTTAGATTTACCAAACATCTTTAAAAAATGTGGAAAGTGATTATTTCAAAATATATATTATGAAATCATGATTTTTTATATACTCCGCTTAAATTAGGAATGAGTGGTTTGTCGGCGGGATTTCCAAAGATTCAAAAAAAATATAGGACTTAATGATAAAGGATTTAAAATTTGATTAACAGATTCCTACCCAATAATACAATCCTCAAATACACACTTATTCTTCACAGTTAGACAACAATATAACAGTGCCTCTTTAAACTTATGGTCGCACCAGATTGAATTATATCACCCATATTCTGAAGCATTCTTTACTTTTTTGCTCTTTATCTTTTGCATTAATAGAAGTTTATGCTTTTACTCTTTCTTTTGTCGGTTTAGAGTCCTTATTATGATTTTCTTTTTTCTAATAATGCAATTGATTGCATCTCATCTTACCGTTTCATTTGTTGCAAGCTAAGTCAGAAAAATATAGCCATAGTGTAGCTTAAATTACTGTCAGTCCATCACCATATATCGTTACTTCCATCCATAGACCATAATCAATCACAAAACAAAATAAAATTGGCCCACGGAAATTGTTACTTCAATTCCGGGGAAAATTATGGACAACATTGTTAATGGTGTTAGCGACTTGGTCGCATAAATGGATTTTGATGACATCAACGCAAAAGAAGACTTCGACGTGCAAACATGAAGCAATACAAAAAGTGTTCGAAACATATGTGGTGAAGAGCTAAAATGAGTTATAAGATGATCAGAGAACAAAGAAGTAAGAGCCAAGCAAGAAGAAGATCAAGATAATGATTAAGAGCTAAATCTAACTGTAAGTGAGTTTATTCAAATGATCTAAAGCTCTTAGGAATCATACATTTTGCATCACTTACATTCAAAATGGCTTAGAATCCTAAAAGAATCATCTACACTTTATTTGCACCAAAATGAACTTCTCGCACAAGTGCATCGGTAAATGATCTTCCAAAAACTAGCAAACAGTTGAATTAAACATCAAATAATATACCAGTAGATATATATGTGTCTCTAGTTTTCTACGGTTCAAACAGAACATAATTCCGAAATATAGAACTTTTGCTAGAGTCATTTTACTATAACATGTTTATATGTGCGTTTTCTGCATACATATCACATTAGAAAAATTCCATAAAATTCATCTTAATGTTTTTGAAGCTGGAATTTTTACAAAAGATAGATCTATGTTTCTAGTTTATGTAGAAATTTACGGATCATGATTTGGAATTTTCTAGAGCAAGTTATGGGCAAAATACCGAGTTCTATCATGATGGACTGGTCATCAGAAACTTGCTGAGACAGGCATACCGGTCTCCATACCGGTCTCATACCGATCTAGACAGGCATACCGAATATATACCGGTCAGAGCTGAATTTTTTCATACATTCTGGAATCGGGCCAAACCATACCGGTCTTCATACTGGTTAGCATACCGGTCTAACATACACTTGCCCAACAGTCATATAGCCGTTAGTATCCGTTGGAACCCCAGACCGGCATACCGATCCCATACCAGTGAGCATACCGGTCTCAGCAGAATATTGAGACTGCTCTTCATTTTTCTATATAAATGAACCCCAACTCATTTGCCTTGGTGAGAGACATCATTTTACATCTTCATACATTCTCTAAGACAAATACAAGAGTGTCATAAACCTTCTTTATCTCATACACTCTAAAGCTCACACACTCACCTTCATACATTTAGTGAGCTTAGAACATTTGGATAACCAACTCACACAATCTGCTTTATCATTGTGAGTATCCAAGTGTGTTTTACACCTTCTTTATCAAAACACTTGTGGTTGTGAAATCACATTAGTTTGGGTAGTTGTAAAGGTTTGTGAGTGAGCTTATGAACAAAAGTCAAAATTGTAAAAGGTTCGGAGTACACCTTTGCGGAAAACTCTTGGTTGCGAGTGAACCACGAAAACTCGATTTTAAGTGGAAATCTTCAAGCAAGGCTTGGGGAGTGGACGTAGGCACGTTTGACCGAACCACTATAAATAGGGGTGTCGTATTTCTCTTTGCCTATACTTTTACTATTTACAAGTTTATTTACATTTATATTTATTGATTAGAAAACTTGCATATATGTTATTAATCGAAATAGAGAAAATCGACCTAAGTGCCCATTTGGTAATAAGAGTTAAAAATCGGCAAAGATTTATTTAATTCCACACTTATAGCGATAACCCAATTCACCCCCCTCTTGGGAAATAGAGATTGTTTGTCGCTATTGCTTGTAGGGTAATTTCAGTTGGTATCAGAGCGAGGTATTCTCTACAAGACTTAATCGTCCGAGAATTGATCATGACATCTACAAGCAACTCGTCAAATTTTGCCGAAGGATTTCTAACAAATAGACCGCCATTTTATGATGGAACTGACTTCAAATTTTGGAAAATAAGGATGATGAACTTCCTTCTAGCCGTTGATCCGCAATCCTCCTTAGAAATCATACAAAGGGAAAAATCTATGGTAAATTCTAATGCACTTAATTTTTATACGAAGCATTAGATAAAAACATAATTGATAGGATTCCCAAATGTACAAATGCATATGAATTATGGAATTCCTTAGAATTACTAAATGAAGGAAATAATTAATTGAATGCATGCAATATTGATTCTAACTCATCAAATGATGAAATTTGTAATTTGGCTTGGATGGATATAGAAAATCCTATAGGAGAATCGAAAAAAGACATTATTATTATATCTAAAAATGATAGTTCCGATTGTGATGAAATGCTTGACATGCTAAATGATTTGCATGATAAATATGATGCTCTTAGAAAGAAATGTAATTTGATTAAGAAAGAGCATATATCACTTCAACATGAACATGCATTATACTTGGATAAAATTCATGCTTTAGAAAATGATGACATTTATTTAAAGACCAAGCTTGATCATGATGTATTATTTGATCAAAATGAGCATGCATCTCTTGTTGAACAAATTCATGCTTTAAATAATAAGGATATGTGTTTAAATGTAGAGCATGAACATTGTGTAGAGAACATAGAAAATGAAGTATCTACTTCTAAATCATCATGTGCTTATGAATCTCTGATAATTAAAAATGATGATTTGAATAAGAAATTGGATGATTTACAATGTATTGTGACCAAGTTCACTCAAGGTGAAAAGAATTTTAAAATGCTATTTTGTTCACAAAGATGTGTTTTGGAAAGTGTGGATTAGGATATAAGTCTCACATGAAGGTAAAATATTTAAACAATTATTTTGTGAAGGCATCCAAATCACATACATATTCATCTCATATACATACATATAAAGTATTTAAATCAAATGTTAAATGTCCTGCATGTAATATGATAGGTCATAAAAATTATGATTGTTGGACTAAAAAGAAGAATGTGACTGTTATTTGGGTTCCGAAAGGAACTAAGGTTAAACCCTATGGACCCAAGAAAATTTGGGTACCAAAGTGTAATTGATAAATTTATAGGGGGAGCTTTGGGAATGGATCTTTAAAGAGAATTGCAAAATTGATCCCAAACCCCATGGACCATGTTTTCATTGTTTTTATCTTTAATCATAAACTAAATCTATTATTCTAGAGGATGATGTAGTCAATGCTTGAACCTATGTATTATTTGCCAATTTGATTGTTATAAATTTTGATTCAGTTTATTTATATTCTTTTGTGTTTAATGCTTCTAGTTTATCGGGCACAATTTAAGATGATACATATTTAGAATCTATCGCACATGAGAGAGGATTTTGAATAGGATCTAGAGAATATAACCTAGGAGATTTTAGAGTTCGGGAGAATTTATAATCAATTTGAAGTCATTAACAAAGAATCACAAAGAGTAACGAATTGTTAATTACTAGATTTTTATAGGGATATCGAAGCCGCTAATTGATAATATTTTTACTCGACACTTGGGAGAGGGAGTTAGAATAATTTAGGATTCTTGACTTATAAACAATACAACTGAATAAGAATTGATTAGCATAATAAATACATAGGGGATAACTATGTGAAATCAGACTCTAGAATTTCTCATATCCCGATCTATCTTTATCAAACATTTTTTTTTTTAATTATTTATTTTTTAAACTAAATTTAGTTGCTTTCTAAATAAAGTTAGATTTACTAATTATAGTACTTAGTGTGATTTGAATAAAATCCTAGTGGGTTCGACACTATTTCACTTATCTTTACTAAAACCCGACACCGTACACTTACGGTACGATATAAAATATAGTAATAAGTTTTTGACGTCGTTGCCGATGATTGTTTATCTAAATCATATTAACACTATTACCAAGTAACCTTAGCTTTAATTTAGAGTTTTTATTTTTATTTTTATTTTTTGTTTTTGTTTTTGTTTTTGTTTATTTTATTACTTTGTTTTCCTGTCTTTTTGTACTTTAATGGATGCGAAGATACACAAATCTTGACTCACTCTTGTTTGATCCTGAAATAGAAAAAACAATGACGAGACTAAGGAAAGAAATGACACTTGAAAAGAATCAATAGCGACTGAAAACAAAGAGAATATTCTACGTCAGGTGGCAATTCAAGATCACTTCAAGCCGGTTGTAGAATATATTATTCTAGGATTGCGCACCTACCAATCAATGCTAACAATTTTGAGTTGAAACCTTCATTGATCAACATGATGCAAAAAATTCAGTTTGGGGGTTCAGCTGTAGAGGACCCTAACATACATTTAAGGATGTTCCTGGAGATGGCAGACACCATAAAGATGAATGGCGTGACTAAAGAGGCCATTAGGCTACACTTATTCTCATTCTCTTTAAGAGATAAAGTAAGGGATTGACTGCAATCAATATCAATGGGGGCATCACGACATCGCATGATATGGCCACAATATTTCTTACGAGGTTTTTTCCACCAGCTAAATCAGTCCAACTGAAAGCAGAAATTAGCATATTTAAGCAGTTGAAGACTGAGAATATGTACAAGGTTTGGGAGCGCTTTAAAGATATACTTAGGAGTTGGCCACAACATAATTATGAAGATTGGGTCCAGATTCAGTTATTTTACAATGGGTTGAATGGTCTTAATAGGATCATGGTCGATACAGCTACTGGGGGAACCCTGTTTAAGAAAGCTTGCTACATGGATTGAAGATGTTATAATATATATATATATATATATATATATATGAAATCCAAGTAATTAAGTCTGTAAGGGTGTCTTAACACCTAATGCCCTAAAACCAACTGGCTTAGGAGTCATTGGCCCAAATCTCGCTACATGGATGAAAGATATTGTATATAAATAAAAAAAAATTAAAAAAAAAAACATAAAAAAATTTCATTGCTAAGAAGGTGTGAATTCTGATATAACCTTAGGACAAAAATATTACTCTCTTTTCAACTACACTTATGAATATTGTGGGCACAATGAGTTGATTAATACCTTGTTGACAGTGTATATGTAGAATAATAAAAATAATCAGAGAATTTACTTATTTGGTAATTTAGAAAGATAGAAAACAACTACTCACTTGGATAATAAGTTTCATTTGTTTAGTCACTGACTTGTTT
This sequence comes from Zanthoxylum bungeanum, assembly GCA_019454045.1. Classification (NCBI taxonomy): domain Eukaryota; kingdom Viridiplantae; phylum Streptophyta; class Magnoliopsida; order Sapindales; family Rutaceae; genus Zanthoxylum; species Zanthoxylum bungeanum. Next base: position 7,139 of record SKCR01009368.1, read on the forward strand.
ATTCTCTTTTCTCTTGTCTTTTTGCTTTTGTGTGCATTAGATTGACGTTTGTAGGTGTCATTGCTGTAAGCCCTCACGAGACTACAACTTGTCCATTAGGGACACCTAGGGGTTTAAAGGCTTGTTGCATACGCTAAATGCAACTGTGATCCCTACAAAAGTGGCTTAGTTTATTTTTATTTTAAATTTGTTTGTTGCACTTTATTTTATTGTTTTGCTCGAGGACTAGCAAAACGTTAGATTTATGGGTGTGATAAGCGGTAAATATATCAGTATTTACCATCCATTTTACTTAATATTTTGTATAGTTTCACGAAATTTGTGAATATTTTGATGTGTTTTGTGTTATTTTGTAGATAAATAAAATATCAGGACTCTCTGAAAGCAATTCGGGGTCGCGCGTCGCGTCGCACTAGGGTTCTGCATTGCGATGCACGGGGTAAAAATTTTCACTATAAATATAGGCTAAAATCTGAAGGAACCTTCTTCTGGGAAATTCCTTAAGAATACTAAAAAGATTGTAACTTGTTTATTTATTTACAACTTTTTGTATTTAGTTTTTTATTTTACGCAATAGTACTTACTTTATTTTACTTTTCAGTTTTTATTTTTACTGTTTAGTATGGGAGGTAACTCCATTTGCTGGGGTAAAAGGTTAAGATTTTATTACTAATATTTATATTAATCTCCCTTAATTATAATATATAAACTATTTAAAACCTGACTTAATGGAATACCGATTTTATGATCGGTTGGACTTAATTAAATTGATTTTAACCTGACTAAAATGGATACCGCCTTTATGGTCAGTTAGAATTAATTATAATTTTGACTTAATTAGGATATCGCCTATATGGTCGGTTGGTAATTATCACGCAAAGTTAATATATTATAATAAGTTAGATATATAAAATAGAAGTAATAAAAGTGGATCCTAAAACCCCATCATTTTCTTTATTGCTTTATTTACCTTTTTACTTTCAAGTTTTTACTTTATGTCATTTACTTTATTTACGTTTTCACTAGTCCTAGATATGTGTTGTAACTAAACCCGTTATCTGGGGTTGTGATGAATTCCAATATCACCAATTTATAAGGGGTTATTTTATGGTTTGGGTAATATAAAGGTTTATTTATTGAGCATTAAATTTAATGCTTATTGTTAACTGGCCATTAATAAGATTGATTTAGTAAACTTAAAATGAACTTGGAAAAGAGATTTTAGGTTTAGCTTTAGACTCAGTAGCTCACGATCTCCCTTAAGGATAGATAACCGTTAATAGATTTTCTTACATGATAAGAATATACATGTCGAGCAGGAGTAGCCATAATTGGAACTTAATCTTAATGAATTCAGGTAACTTGGTTAACATAGGAATATGATTAATTGGGTTATATTGGGTATTTGCATCTGACTATCGGAAGAGGCTTTTGTATAAATTCATGTTCCAAGTTAATAAACCAATATTTGCACAAACGTTAGATAACCACTTCATCTTTAAAAGATATTGGAAGGATTCACAACCCTGGATCGTTTAATAATAATGAATTTTCCTTTCATTAACTTTCACACTGTTTTTATTTACTTGTTTTAGTTTAAAAATCACCATCAAATCAAACAACCAATCTATTAAACATTTGACTTCATAAAATTAATAGCTTAAAAAGAATCAGCTTTTATATCTGCAATCCTTTTCCATGTGACCGCCTTTTCCATGGATGTAGCATTTTCCCTTGAACTTCTTGTTTGCTTAGAAAGAATCAGCTGCACTGTTCTTTTTCTTTTCGCTACCCTTTCCACCTTTGACGATGTTGGCCTTAGATTCCATAGTCTTGTAGGTAGCCTTCTCAGACTTCCTATTTTCTTCTTCGATCCTCAATTGAACTCCAAGGTCTTCAAGACTCGTCTATTTATTTTTGTGTTTCAGATAGCTCCTAAAGTCCTTCCATTATGGTGGTAACTTTTCAATGATTGTGGTAACTTAAAACGTCTCGCAGAATTTCATTCCCTCATCTAATATTTCATGAATGATTAACTGAAGTTCACCCAACTGAGACATTACCATCCTTGAATCTACCATATTCTAGTCTAGGAACCTACCCATGATAAATTTCTTATGTCCGACATCCTCAATTTTGTATTTCTTCTCAAGAGATTCCCAAAGAATCTTCGCAGAAGTCATGCCTTGGTACACATTGTACGGGGTATTGTCAAGCCCTCCCAAAAGATAGTTTTTGCACAAGAAGTCGTCTGACGACCATGTCTCATCTCGCAATTATTTGGTTGTTTCCGTTTCTCCCTCCATAGGAACCGGAAGATCTTTTAGATACTTAGCCAACTATAATATTGTCATGTAGAACAACATTTTGATATGTCATTGTTTGAAGTTTGGTCCACCAAACTTATCCGATTTCTCTACATGAGCGACCGGTACTGTGATATTTCCACTGGCCATGTGTAACTGAAATTAACACAATACAAATCATACAAAGATCAACTTTATGATCATGTTTGAGTGTTGCACTAAAAATCTACTTATTATTTTGGAAAGTAGTATCAAATAATACAAGTTCTTGAATTTCTGAATAAAACTTCTTATGATAGGTGAATAAAGGAAAATTCCAAAGGACGAGGGGGGTCTGGTGTAACATCTTAAGTCTCTACCCACTTATGCTCTCATTACCTTGGTGACATAATTTCCTTAATCACTTTCTCAATAGAAAATCTTAGGCATTCATTCTTAGTGTTACACTTTAACTCTTAATCCAAAGTACAATAAAAAACAAATACAATAGTATAATATTTTTTTTGGACAAGCATCAACTTTATCACTTACAAATGGTGTATTAATATGTAATAATTGAAAATATTTTAATTAACTTAAATCTATAATAACCAAGTTTATAATTTCATATATGATTTTCCTAAATAATTAAATATTTAATGAATTAATTCTAAAACAATAAATTACAATTCATAATTTACAAGAATCATGAATGCTATATATATTGTACTTAAATAATTCTAGATACTAATACAATGTAAAAATAATAACTTAAAATAATAACAATACTATAGTAACCCTTATAAATATATTTATATGTTTATGATCAAAAGTCACAACTCACTGAATAAGTTTCTTGCATGCGTATTATTACAAGTTATTTGTTTACTGTGTTCTTACAACGGACTTTGAACAGACAGTAAACTGAACACAAAAGTACAATTAACAAAAATGATACAGTAATCAACAATACAAATAAAATAGAAGACAATTGCAGGCAGTGAGTTGAGAATAAGGCACGGATCAGCAACAGGAAGAATTCCGAGGCTTGTTGATGTGGCAACAATCTCCTTAAAACAAATTCGTCCCCTACCGATCGGTGCAGTAGAGCGCGAGACGTCTGTTTCCCAGGATGCAACGGAAAAATAGACGAAATTGGGCACCACCAAGTCCGACTTCAACGAACAACTGATGTGCTTGAACTCTCTCTCAAAAGATTTTCGTAATGACAATTTTCTCTTGTGTGTAATGTATGTAATTCTAAAAAAAAACGAAAACACTACTATATTAAAAGAAAATAACATGCCAATTAAGTTTCATCAATGAGAGGCTTTACACTTGTTGTAACCATCAAGTTGATTAATGTCATTAATCTCAAATTGTAACCACAAAGTTGATTAATTGTCATTGATTCAACTGTTATGGAACATAAAAAGGCTTGGAAAAAAAAAGAGACATCCAAAAATTGGCTGGGCCAGGCCCGCTCAATTTGGTCCGGCATTCGTGTACGCAGGACACGCGGGTGCACACGAGCCAAGCTTGATTCGGATTTGATTTGCACCCCCCCCCCCCCCGCGCACGTAGAGAGAGCCTCTATCCTTATAACTCTTACCCATCTACATATGAGCAATCATATAAGCATAATATTCACTCTATAGCTTTCCCTTATGGGACAAGCTTAATTTTCTTTATTTTCCAACACCAATGGGTGAACTTTGAGCAACAATTTCTCATTCACCCAAGCACCATTTTAAGCATATGAATATACCATTTCGAAGTACTCACGGAGGAGTATCCGAATCATTCAATAACAACCACTAACACGAAGTGGACCATGCTTAAAATTGAGCCTCAAAATGCTTACTCATAAGCATTTTTTTTTTCCAACAATCCCCCACATGAATGAAATTGGCGAAAAACGTCGAATAAAATTATTTTATAAAACATTTTATTTTGACCTAGAAGAGTTCAACGGTTCAACACCTGCATAAGATAGGTAGGCCTCAGCCTTTGAACCTTCCCTTGTGAAAATATATCTCATTTACTGGCTGACAGTGGACGCGATGTCATTGAACTGTACTGCCGTTCATGTAAATGGAGAATATATATCACACAGATATTTAACCTAACACATCTGAGTTCTCATTATTATGTTCATTTTGGCCATGAACATCAACCTGGTTCTGCAAGAGTTTCTAAGAATTGAGCCCCATACAATTCCCTTTGAAGCGGCCCCACTTCTCTCTCACATAGGTGATTTCTTATTTAAGAGCATCTCGTAATACTCTGCTCGGATTCCCGACGCATAAGAATCATTAAAAGCCTTTGCTTAACCTCAATCCATACGAGCATCACTATTTCATTTCACCATAGGAATGGACTAGAGGGTAAACCCCCCACAGTGAACCAATTATGTCTTTTACGAGTAGGTTGTCCCATTGAACCTAGATCTTGGGATCTCCAGTCAACAAGGTTGGGTTGTCCTTTGTAATAAACATTTATCTAATGGGCTTTAGTCCCATTCCCCTCGATGATTTCACCACCAACTCTCTATTTAACCCTTTGGTTAGCGGATCCGCAATGTTATCCTTTGACTTTACATAGTCAATCGAAATAACTCCAGTAGAGAGTAACTGTCTAACGGTATTGTGTCTACGACGAATATGTCTAGACTTACCATTATACATATTGTTATGTGCCCTTCCAATTGCAGATTGACTATCGCAATGAATGCAAATTGCTGGCACTGGCTTAGGCCAACTTGGAATATCCTCTAGAAAATTTCGAAGCCATTCTGCTTCTTCAGCACACTTGTCTAATGCAATGAATTCTGATTCCATTGTAGATCTGGCTATCACAGTCTGTTTGGAGGATTTCCACGATATAGCTGCACCTGCTAGTGTAAACACATAGCCACTGGTAGACTTTGAGTCTTTCATATCAGATATCCAATTAGCATCACTGTATCCTTCGACTACAGCTGGATATCTATGATAGTGCAACCCGTAATTACGAGTAAAACGTAAGTACCTAAGTACTCTCACTATTGCTTTCCAGTGATCAACCCCTGGATTACTCGTATATCTGCTGAGCTTGTTTACTGTACAGGCTATATCAGGCCTTGTACAACTCGATAGGTACATCAAACTCCCGATAACTCTAGAGTATTCTACTTGAGATATACCATCTCCCCTATTCTTTGATAGGTGTAGACTCACATCTAAAGGAGTTCTAGCCACAGCAGAATCATCATTGTTGAATTTACCAAGAATCTTGTCCACATAGTGCGACTGATCAAGAATAAGTCCATCTGAACTTCTCGAGATCTTTATTCCTAGAATGACATCTGCTAGACCCATGTCTTTCATGTCAAACTTAGATTTTAGCATATTCTTGGTAGATTTCACCATTTTAATATTACTCCCGACAATCAATATGTCATCAACGTAGAGACATAAAATGACATAGCCAACTTCTGTCTCTCTGACATAAATGCATTTATCACATTCATTGATTTTGAAACCATTTGCCAACATGGTATCATCAAACTTTTTATGCCACTGTTTCGGAGCTTGTTTCAATCCATACAAGGATTTAACTAACTTACAGACTTTCTTTCCTTGTCCTGGAGCTATAAAGCCTTCAGGTTGTTCCATGTAGATTTCTTCATCTAAATCTCCATTCAGAAAGGCTGTTTTCACATCCATCTGATGTACCTCAAGATTGCGCAAAGCTGCAATTGCTAGTATCATCCTTATGGAATTTATTCTCGTTACAGGAGAATAAGTATCAAAGTAATCAAGACCTTCACGTTGTCTGTAACCTTTAATTACAAGTCTTGCTTTGTACTTGTCAATTGATCCATCTGCCTTCATTTTCTTTTTGAAAATCCACTTGGACCCTAACGGTTTACATCCTGAAGGAAGATCCACTAACTCCCATGTGTGATTTTGTAAGATGGATTCAATTTCACTATTGATGGCATCTTTCCACAAAGCACCATCAACTGACCTTACAGCTTCGTTATAGCTTTGAGGATCATTTTCTAGCAAAAATGTCAAAAAATCTGGACCAAATGATTTTTCCGTTCTAGCTCTTTTGCTACGTCTTGGTTCAAGTTCAACAACTTGTTGATCCTCCGGAACATTTATTTGTTCTCGGTCCTGACTATCTTCAATGATAGTCTCATGTACCCGTTTGTGTACATTTGAATTCGAATTAGTTTTACAAGGAAAAACGTGTTCGAAAAAGGATGCATTCCTCGACTCCATTATCGTATTCTTGTGAATATCTGGTATATTAGACTCATGCACAAGAAATCGATAAGCATTACTGTTATGCGCATATCCTATGAAAATACAATCAACAGTTTTTGGTCCTATCTTCACCTTTTTAGGTGGAGGAATAACTACCTTGGCAAGACACCCCCACACTCGTAGAAATTTGTAGGAAGGTGCTCTTCCTTTCCACATCTCATAAGGAGTTTTCCCTGCATCTTTCCGTGGTACCTTATTTAAAAGGTAATTAGCTGATAAAACAGCTTCTCCCCACATATTCTGAGGTAAACCAGAGCTGATTAACATAGCGTTCATCATCTCTTTCAAGGTACGATTCTTCCGTTCTGCAATCCCATTGGATTGAGGTGAATAAGGAGCTGTGATTTGATGTATGATTCCATTTTGTTCACAAAGTGATTCAAAAGGAAAAACATACTCACCACCACGATCACTTCTTAACTCCTTAATTCTTTTATTCAGTTGGTTCTCAACTTCATTCTTATAGAGAATAAATTTCTCTATAGCTTCGTCCTTACTTTTCATCAAATACACATAGCAAAATCTCGTGCAATCATCAATAAAGGTAATAAAATATTTATTACCACCTCTTGATTGTATTGAATTAAAATCACATACATCGGTATGAATAAGATCAAGTGGTTCAGAGTTTCTTTCAATACTATGAAAAGATGATCTAGTTAGTTTTGCCTCAACACAAGTATCACACTTATGTTTGTTATCAATTTTAAAATTTGGAATGTGGTTCATGTTAATTAATTTCCGTAATGAATTAAAATTAACATGTCCTAATCTACCATGCCATAGATTAGAGTACTCAACAATATAAGCAGAAGAACTAGCTTTATTGATATTCTTAGGTTTAACAACCATTACATTGAGCTTAAAGAGCCCATCAGTTACATACCCTTTTCCCACATACATCCCATTTTTAGTTAAAACTACTTTATCAGACTCGAACACCATCCGGAATCCATGCTTGTTCAGAAGTGATCCAGACACAAGATTCTTCCGTATTTCTGGTACATACAGAACATTGTTCAAAGTCAACTCTTTCCCAGAGGTCATCTTCAGAATCACCTTGCCTTGACCTTCAATCTCAGATGTTGCTGATTGCCCATGTATAATTTTTCCCCATTACCAGTAGGCTCAAATGAAGAAAACATGCTCTTGTCTGAGCACACATGTCGAGTGGCACCAGTGTCAATCCACCACTCTCTTGGGTTAGAACCCACCAGATTCACCTCAGAAACCACAGCTGAAAGGTTAATGTCTGAAACATCTTGAGTCATGTTTTCCATCACATTAGCCTCTTGATTCTTTTTCTTCTTCGGCAGTCTGCACTCAGAAGACTTGTGACCCATTTTGTCACAATTGAAGCATTTTCCTTGAAATTTGAATTTCTTGGAAACTCCTCCTTGAGGGCCCATTTTTGACCCTTTTTTCTTGAGGTTCTTGTTCTTATGGCCATGTTCAACAACATTTACTTTGGCCTCATGAGTTATTCCCCTCTTGTCAGATACTCTGTAATCTTCCTCAATTCTAAGCTTAAGAACCAAGTCTTCAATGCTCATTTCTTTTCGCTTATGCTTTAGATAATTCTTGAAATCTTTCCAACCAGGTGGTAGTTTTTCAATTATCGAGGCTACTTGGAATGTTTCACTTAAAACCATCCCCTCAGCATGAATTTCTGCTAGAATAATTTGCAATTCTTGTACTTGACTTAACACAGTTTTGGAATCAATCATCTTAAAATCTAGGAAACGGCCTACGACAAATTTCTTAGTACCGGCATCCTCAGTTTTATATTTTCGGTCTAAAGATTCCCAAAGCCCTTTTGCTGTTTTCATCCAGGCATACACACTGTACAAGGAATCACTCAGCCCATTTAGCACATAATTCCTACATAGGAATTCAGAATGTTTCCAAGCATCGATCGCACTGATCACTTGGATATCAATCTCACCCTCCACGGGTTCAGGAGCATCTTCCTTTAGAAACCTCGCAAGGTTCAAAGTGGTCAAGTAGAAAAACATTTTCTGTTGCCACCGTTTAAAATTCTGTCCACTGAATTTTTCAGGTTTTTCTGCAGCAGTATTGACATGGCTCACATGTCCAACAGGTTGTCTAGCCACAGAGGCTGCAACACCTTGGCTAGCCACAGCGGCTGCCATATTAGGCCCAGAGGCTGAAGCAAGTTGGCCAGCCGAAGAGGCTGCCACTGCACTTTGGCCAGCCACAGGGGCTGCCACAATATTCTGCCCAACCACAGGGGCTGCCAGAACATCTACTGTGTTTGGACTGTTTTCCATATCCACAGAGCGAACTTTGTTTTAAGACTATTACAAGTTATTTGTTTACTGTGTTCTTACAACGGACTTTGAACAGACAGTAAACTGAACACAAAAGTACAATTAACAAAAATGATACAGTAATCAACAATACAAATAAAATAGAAGACAATTGCAGGCAGTGAGTTGAGAATAAGGCACGGATCAGCAACAGGAAGAATTCCGAGGCTTGTTGATGTGGCAACAATCTCCTTAAAACAAATTCGTCCCCTACCGATCGGTGCAGTAGAGCGCGAGACGTCTGTTTCCCAGGATGCAACGGAAAAATAGACGAAATTGGGCACCACCAAGTCCGACTTCAACGAACAACTGATGTGCTTGAACTCTCTCTCAAAAGATTTTCGTAATGACAATTTTCTCTTGTGTGTAATGTATGTAATTCTAAAAAAAAACGAAAACACTACTATATTAAAAGAAAATAACATGCCAATTAAGTTTCATCAATGAGAGGCTTTACACTTGTTGTAACCATCAAGTTGATTAATGTCATTAATCTCAAATTGTAACCACAAAGTTGATTAATTGTCATTGATTCAACTGTTATGGAACATAAAAAGGCTTGGAAAAAATAAAGAGACATCCAAAAATTGGCTGGGCCAGGCCCGCTCAATTTGGTCCGGCATTCGTGTACGCAGGACACGCGGGTGCACACGAGCCATCTACATATGAGCAATCATATATAAGCATAATATTCACTCTATAGCTTTCCCTTATGGGACAAGCTTAATTTTCTTTATTTTCCAACACCAATGGGTGAACTTTGAGCAACAATTTCTCATTCACCCAAGCACCATTTTAAGCATATGAATATACCATTTCGAAGTACTCACGGAGGAGTATCCGAATCATTCAATAACAACCACTAACACGAAGTGGACCATGCTTAAAATTGAGCCTCAAAATGCTTACTCATAAGCATTTTTTTTTTCCAACACGTATAATGTTAGTTTATGCCAACAACTGCAAAGAAGTTATGTCTGAATTATTCAAATACACCAAATCTAACATCATTTACCACTTATAAAAATTCTCACACAAACTATATACGTATGCTATTACTTGGATAATGATCAAAATTCGCGGAGATCATTTTCAATAAACAAATTGCAAATGGCTTATTGTTTTTGATAATAAGTGTACATAGTTTTTTTTTTTTTTTTTTAAAAAAAATAATAATAATAATAATAATAATAACATGTGCGCATGGCTTAGGAAGTAAGCCGAAAGGTCACAAATCAACTAATAAGCAATCAAAAGTGAACAACGCAAACAAAATTCCAGAACATAATGATAAGTTTGTGTGTGTTACGACCGTCTCTTTATTTCTTTAATTTCACAGAATTTCCAATATACATTATATGTGGTTTTCACATTTTGATCTTAAAAATATTTCCATCCGATTGATCTTATTCCGTTAACTCTAGCGAAATTACAGATGTGGATTAACATGCCAAATTATATGTGTTTTTTAATGAGTGAATATCATTTCGTTATAAGTTATGTTATTTTTTTAAATTTTTTAGCTTTTACACTTCAGTCCTGAAGAATTTAATCCCATTAAGCTAAGTTTAAGGCTTCTGCTAGAGTTATAACGGACTAAAATTAAATCACAAATAAAAATTCTTTTAGGATTGAAGTATAAAATCTGTTAAATATTGCAAGTGGTAAGAATCTCTGTACACATTTGGTTTATAATTAATTTTATTTTTATAAATAATTAGTGTGATTGGTAGAGGAGTCAAATGTAGAAGATCCATTAACAAAGTTACAAGCAACAACGAGATGAGAACCATATGCAGATCGCAAATCATGGGTTATGAACAGCATCAACGTACGTGATTCACGGGCAAATCACGTTCATCACATGGATTACAAGTAAAGAGATGAGACCCAGCAATAAAATTATTGAGCTTGCTGGGAATCTCTGTACATCAGATCGCAAATCCCAATCCCAAGTTGAGCTTGCTGGGAAACAGCCAGCCACTTCATGAAAACAAATGCTGAAAAAAAAGATTGAAGGAGACAAGAGATGATCCATGTAGAAAAAAATACACATAGGGAGAAAGTGATGAGATCGAGCTTGAATCGTTGAATTTTTTGTTTCTTATTTTTTACAATCCACGGAAAGCTGCAATAATGTAATTATTTACCATATTAAGTGTTAGGAAACATAATCCCTAATAAATTTTACATGTTTGTCCTCTTAGGATCTAACCATACATGTATTACTAGTCCTAGATTTATTTACATGCTAATTGAAATAAATCTAAGTTAATCACAACACAATTGCATACCTTTTATACTTGTAGAGACCTCTTAATCAAACTTAATTGATTGATTAACTCAATAAGCAAATTGTCTTATTTATAGGAGGGAAATCAAGTCACTATGCATTGATTACTATTAATCAAATTATTAGGATGCATAATGACATTTTCTAACCCTTACAAAAATGTTAACATCATGGGTGCACCATATGTTCCCCATTTAACATTTCACTAATTGTTGTTACTTAACAACCCTTGTTGTTACTTAATTATTTGATTAACAACTCTTGTTGTTTACTTAATTATTTGATATTACTAATTATTGTTATTCAACAACACCAAATAATTAACTTAATAATTTTCAACATGATTGTGTTGTGATTAACTTAGATTTATTTCAATTAGCATGTAAATAAATCTAGGACTAGTAATACATGTATGGTTAGATCCTAAGAGGACAAACATGTAAAATTTATTAGGGATTATGTTTCCTAACATTGGTATCAGTAGCTTAAATGCATGTATTCTAGTTGGATTACACAAAAATTGCATGAACATGCATGAAATATGTTGAAAATGCTTCTGGTTTTTGTTTTTAAAAAATGATTTTCTTCCAACTTTGGGCCGTAATAACTCTCTGTAGAATATTGATAATCGCATGTTCAAATATGTTTTGAAAACTAGGTCATGAGATCTTCAATTTAGTATATCATTTGCTTAATTTGGATTAAAATTGAGAAAGATATGGACCCTAGAAGTTGGCTAGATGAATCTATTTTTACCCAGAAAAACACTCCCAGAATAGCCGTACTACATGTCATCCGGTCTTTAGAAAAATGGACGACAAGTCGTCTGAATAGTGTACGACACGTCGTACGCAAATAATGAGCTCAACCGACATGTCATCCGGATAGAAGATAGACGACAAGTCGTCTGCGTCTTTAACATAGAACCGACATGTCATACAGCCACAGAACTCGCGGACGACATGTCGTTTGCGCGTGTAACTTGGCCGAGGTTGGCCGGCGCGTGAAGGCGCGTGAGGGCGAGTGGGAGCCCGTTGCCGGCGCGTGGTGGCGCGTGGAGGCACGTGAGACACTCCTGTGGCGCGTGAGTGGCGCGTGGACATCCGTGTTGGCCCGTGTTGGTCATGTCTGTATCGGTTTGCTTCGGTAATTCCGATCCGTCATGGTCAAATGTCTAATTCCTTTTGCATATTGTATTTATCGGCCATGATAAATTCATTTTATCATATAAACTTTGTGTTTATGTAAATGAATATCTTTGTGATGTTTATTTTTAGTTAATGTAACTTTGTGTTTCATTATATTGATTTTTCTTTGTGTTTGTTGCAGAAAAATCATGCCGATCAGACAAAGAACTGCAAAAAGAGTTATGACATCCGCCCACAGTGAAAGATTGAAAGACATGTTGCTGGATTTGGATAAATATCGGATGAAAGAAGATGATGATATGATCTCTCGCATATAATCACCTTCAATAACATGTTACAAGAATCTATATGGGAGGGTAATTGGATAGGACAACCGAACAGACTGAGATACCTACGAAATACTCTCCCGAAAATATGGCAAAAAAGGCTTACTGATATTTGGAAATTAGTAACTCATACAGAAGAACTACGTGTTCAATACAACATAGCCATTGAGAGGTTAGCGATTGAGTATCTTCAATCTAAGGCAAATAATACCATTTTTCTTTTGATATCTCGGAAACGTTGCAAGGATCCGAAATTTGCAATAGGTTTCCCATGGTTGTCCAAGATCAATTACCAATTACCGAAAGAATTTGAGGAATCTTATCCAAAGACATTTATTCGTTGGAACACTAGAACCGGAAAAGTTTAAGTGTTAGATATTAGTTTTTCTATTATAAAACTATGTTAAATGTGTGTATCTGTTACTTCACAGCATGTAATTATTGTATTTATATGTATGAATGTTTTATGTTGATTTTAAATTTATGTAATTAAATCAATGATTGTCATGTACAATGGTAGCATGATTAAGATGTTCTAAGAATTTAAGTAATTTTTTAGAAAATATTTTTACATGATTGATTATGTTGATAATATTTTTACATTGGGAAATTGGATGATGATTAGACACATAGTGACTTTTTGACTCTAACCCCATTGAAAAATCTTATTAAACATAATTTCTTTCATGATAAAATAAAAGTATTAACAATCGTGCATGAATGTCTGTAGAAACTTTGTGTTTTTTGAAATGGCTTCCGCAACAAAGAACATTATTGCTGAACTCAACAAGGGTGAGAAATTGAATGGCGATAATTATGAAATTTGGAGCATGAAAATCCAATATGTGCTAGAAGAACAAGAGGTTCTTGAAACTTTGAAAATGAGCATGGATGAACCTGAACAGGGCACTACGGCCCAACACAGGCGAGACCGTGAGGCTTATGAGGCCTGGAAGAAAAAGAATTCAATTGCCCGCATTACGTTGCTGAGCAGTATGGATAATGACCTAATGAAAGAGTTCAGGAAATATGACATGGCTAATGACATGTGGTCCACACTAGCTGAAAAGTTTGGTAGTACATCTATAACCAAACTAAGGTCACTGACAATCAAGTTTGATACATACAAGAAACGTCCTGAGTACACTATGTCAAAACACTTGAGGGAAATGACAAACATGATTACTGAACTGGCAGATGCTGGACATGTTCTTACAGATGAACAAAAAGTCCAAGCAGTCATTCGATCTCTTCCAAATAGCTGGGAACATATGAAGATGCATTTGACCCACAATGAAAGCATTAAAACCTTTGATGATGCTAAACGTCACCTTGAATTAGAAAGAGACCGACTTGCGGCTGCTAAGTCAAATACTGAAGTGTATATGACAGAAACAAGCAAACCTGGGGGTTTCAAGAAGAAAAGAAAATTTCATGGTGGTGGGTTCCAGTTCGGAAAAGAACAAAATTCTTCCAAGCCAGGAAAGAAACAGAAAACCAATCAACAAGGGAAAGGAAAACGTCCTACCAAAAAGAAAAACATGGCAAAGGTTAAATGTTTTAATTGTGGTAAGAAATGTCATTTTGCTCGTGACTGCACTGAGCCTAAAAAGGTAAATATCTTTCAAGCATATTTAAATGAAATATGTGTTTCAAGTTCAATCTTTTAACTGAATCTAATCCTTTGTGGACTGTAGACTCAGGAGCCACAGACCATGTAGCGAAGGATAGAGATGCCTTCGTGGAATTTCGACGAATTTCACCTGGGGTGAAGTGGATATATGTTGGCAATAACTCACGGTTTGAAGTCAAAGGAATAGGAACATGCAAGTTAATCATGCATGGTGGAAAAACTTTACTACTACATGATGTATTGTTTGCTCCACATTCGTCGGAATTTAGTTTCTGTGTTGGTATTGGTTAATTTAGGTTTCAATTTGAACTTCCATAAATTTGGTGTTGATTTGTACTTAGGTACAATACACTATGGTTCTGGTTATTTTCTTGATGGTTTTATTGTATTAAATGTTGAATGTTTCAATCACAATTCCAGTTTTTCGTTTGTTACTTCAACTGTCAGTAATGATGGTGATGTAAATGTGTGGCATGCTAGACTTGGCCACATTGGCCAGCAAAGAATGAACAGATTAGCCAAAGAAGGCTTTCTGGGAAATATTGAGAAGGTAGAATTGTCAACCTGTGAATATTGCTTGGCAGGAAAAACTGCGAGAAAACCATTTGGAAAAGGGACTAGAGCAGAATTTCTATTACAATTAATTCATTCAGATATCTGTGGTCCAATGAATGTCAGGGCAAGGCATGGAGCATTTTATTTCATCACATTCATAGATGATTTTACACGCTTTAGTTATGTCTATTTGATTGCTCATAAATCCGAAGCATTAGAATGTTTCAAGAAATTTATGAATTTTACAGAAAATCAATTGGACAAGAAAATTAAAGCACTACGCACTGACCATGGTCGTGAATACTTATCTGATCAGTTCAGAAAATTATGTGATGAAAAAGGAATTAGTCGTCAGTTGACTACTCCTGCTACTCCTCAACAAAATGGTGTTGCGGAAAGAAGAAATAGAACTCTTCTTGAGATGGTTAGGTCTATGATGGCACAAGCAAATTTGCCTATCACCTATTGGGGTGATGCATTATTAACTGCCACATATGTACTTAACCGAGTGCCATCAAAATCTGTGTATACCACACCATATGAGTTATGGACAGGTCGTAAACCAGACATTCACTTTCTAAAACCTTGGGGTTGTGCGGCCTATGCTCATGTGCGTTCTCACGAACATGGAAAGTTAGGCCCAAGAGGAAAAAAGAGCATCTTTATAAGATATTCTGAACAATCAAAAGGATATGTTTGCATAGGTGAACATGAAAGTGGAGGCGTGACAGAATTTGAATCACGAGATATCACATTCCTAGAAAATGATTTTCCTAAGCAAGGTGAGATAGGTCAAGATTTATCTCTGTATGAAACTCAGGATCACATGGATCATTTGATTGGTGAACACACGGGTTTACCTAATTCAAGTGGGAGTGATTTGAGAAAACATGATGAATTTGTTTCACATGAATCTCAAAATGATGAATTAGTTTCACATAAGTCTCCTTTACGTGATCCAAGTGAGAGTGATGTACACATTCCAAGTGGGAGCAATGTGCATGATTCAAATGGGACTAATATCGAAAGTGAGGAATCAGTTCCACCACTAGAATCCCAATTACGACGTAGTAATCGTATAGGTCTTCCTCGACGTCGTTTCGATATCGAAGGAGAAACCTTTATGATACTACCTCAAGATGATGAAGAACCTAGAAACATAAGAGAGGCTCTTCAGTGTCCCGCTAAGGAAAAATGGATGAAAGCAATGGAAGAAGAGATGGAGTCAATGAGGTCCAACCAAGTTTGGGAATTGGTTGATCTACCCAAAGGACGCAAAGCTGTTAAGAACAAGTGGGTTCTTAAAATAAAGCGTAATGTTGATGGCAATATCGAAAGATATAAAGCACGACTTGTGGCAAAAGGGTATACGCAACAGGAAGGAATTGACTATGAAGAGACTTTTTCACCTGTTGTAAGGTTTACCTCAATTCGCTTGATTCTGGCTATAGTAGCAAGTATGGATCTAGAATTACATCAAATGGATGTAAAGACTGCTTTTCTCAATGGAGAACTTGATGAAGAAATCTACATGGAACAACCAGTAGGTTTCATAAAAGAAAAGGAGAAAGTATGTAGACTTTTAAAGTCTATATATGGTCTCAAGCAATCGTCTAGACAATGGTATATACGATTCCACAATACAATCATTTCGAATGATTTCACAATGATAGATGAGGATCATTGTGTGTACACCAAGAGAGATAAAAATAAGTTCATTATCTTATCTTTGTACGTGGATGATATACTTATAGTCGGAAATGATAAGGAGTTTGTAAAACATATTAAAGAATGGTTATCATCTAACTTCGAGATGAAAGATATGGGTGAAGCTGCATATATTCTTGGGGTTAAGATCTCAAGAAATCGTTCAAAGAATTTATTATCTCTTTCACAGGAGTCATATATAAAGAAAATTCTTGAACGCTTCCAAATGCAGGCTTGCAAACCCATTGATACTCCTATCACGAAAACTGAAGCTTTGAGTCGTAGATTGTGTCCTTAAACTCCACAGGAAAAGGAACAAATGAAGAAAGTTCCTTATGCAAATGCAGTTGGAAGTTTAATGTACGCAATGTTGTGTACAAGACCTGATATCTGTTTCGCTGTTGGAATGGTAAGTAGATACCAATCCAATCCAGGACTAGCACATTGGAAAGCAGTTAAAAGAATATTTAGGTATCTGAGAGGGACAGCTGATTACTCATTGTGTTATCAAGGAAATGATCTGCAATTGAGAGGCTATACTGATGCTGACTGGGGAGGAGATTTAGATGAAAGAAAATCCACCTCTGGTTTTGTTTTCTTGCTAAACAATGGTGCCATTTCATGGAGCAGTAAGAAACAATCTTGTATAGCCTTATCCACAATGGAGGCTGAATTTGTGGCCTTTTCATCAGCAGTACAAGAGGCTGTGTGGTTGAAAAGGTTCTTGGATCATTTGGGTATGTCAAATGAAGCTTCTGGTCCAGTATTAGTTAACTGTGATAGTGAAGCAGCGATAGCCTACACAAAAGACCCAAAATTCCATTGTAAAACGAAACATATAGATACCAAGTATAACTTTGTGAAAGACATAGTTGCACGAGAAGAGGTAAACATGAAGTACATTTCTACGCAAGAAATGGTAGCAGATCCATTAACCAAGCCTGTTCCGAGAGATGTCTTTGTTAGACATGTAAAAACTCAAGGATTGCGTAGATGTTAGTGTACTTACGTATTATGATATGTATTTTTTTCCCAAATAATATTTACTAATGCTAATACTCATTGATATCTGTACTCAATGCTTACATGTTAATATGTTGACACATGTTTTTAAAACAATTATACTATTCGTTAGTATGAGAAGTATGTCGGACAAGTGAATGATTGGCCCTCTCACACGGGCAATCGCCTCCATTACTTTGTGTTAATGGGAGATGAGACAAATTTTTTAAGCTAATTATCTGAGTGATAATTTAGAGAGCTCAAGCTTGAAAATTAAGTAATGTCGTTATGAGGTCACTTTCTCTGTGATATGACCTAAGGTGAATAAGTTAGTTTCACCTTATTTGTCTTAATGTCAGTTATGAGTTAGACATTGTGTTTGTCTGAACTATAATCTGTACGGTATTTTATGAGACATGCGCTCCATGGGAAATGAGAGAATACCGTAGCACATGTTTTCATACCATGTGTACATTTGTGACTATTGAGGATAATACAAGTAAAGATCTCAGTCTTGATATTGTGTGAGACCCTTGAGATTATTTCAATCTCACATTGTACCCTTTAGACTCTTGTCTGCTTCTTAAAACTTAGATTTGATGATTGCTATCTTGGAATGTTACTGAAGGATCATGAGAGATTCGATCCGAAAGAACATCTCTGGAAAAGCGAATTGAATCAAAGTTGAGAGATTCGAGAAAGGAGAAAGATCATTATATGAGTAATATCACATTAGCTTGTATTCACTGGTCGACCAATTATGTTATTCTATGTGATCAAACATGATTGTGAATAGAAAATAAATATTACATTCGAAAAGAGATCGAGAGAGATTTAATGTGATAAATGATCGAGGATATTGCATACATAATCCACTATGGTTCTATCCATTTTTCGAGGGGCTATATATTCCTAACAGATGTATAGCAAGTGAGCTCTCGAAGTATGCTGGTCGCACGGCACAATTGCAAAGTATGAATTATTCTTGTAGAGATAATAAAAAATGTTGATCCCATCATGTGTGAGTGGGAGATGTTGGATAATGTTAATTGTTGTTAATTGGAAATAATTAAGCAAATTATTTGATGTTGTTAAATAACAACAATTAGTAATAATTTCATGTTGGAAATTATTAAGTTAATTATTTGGTTAATAATTTCCAATTAACAACAATTAACATTATCCAACATTAAGTTATCAAAAATTATTGAGAGGTGCCAAGTAAAGCTGCCACCTTCTTTTCAACTCACCAAATTTCTATAAGTGTCTCTTCCCATTTTATGGGTTGAATTTTTGTATATCTTATTTTTCTTTCATAAATTTTTTATTAATAAAATTATGAAAATATAGGTAATTTTTATTTATATTATATTATTATATTTTGATAATTTCTCAAATGAAATTCGTAATCTTTCCAATTTATTGAGGACTTTTGATTATTTGTACACGGTCCCCGATTGACACAGATAATACTTGAATCTCATAAATGTGAGAGAGTGGTCTATTAAAAATCTATATTAGTTATAAACAATACAATTCTACATGTTTTGATATATTTAGTACTTTGAAATGACTAATTATAGATAGGACGGATTAAATGTGTTAACATAATTAAATACATGATAATCATTGAATAAACTGATTGAGAAATAATTATAATAAAAAGTCAAAATTCTTTTATATTTTAAATATCAAAATTGGATCCCCTAATCCCGATATTTTATTTTATTATTTTTATTTTATTTGTTGAATTATTTTTCCTATTAAATATATTCCACTTGGATTGATTTCAACCTTATTGGGTTATTTTATTACTTCGATACTCTTATATTTGGGAGTAAAAAAAACACTTTGTGAGTATATCATATCTATTAAACAAATCATAATTTATAGAAAAGATTGAAATTTATATTTTTATCTTTTTATTTGATAAATAGTTTAATAAAATGATGGACCTCCCATTATAAAGTGTAAATATAATTATTTCATTTAAGTTCTTATACTATTTATAATTTTTAAAATTTTTAAAATATTAAGATTTTTTTTATTTACATCTCTTAAATAGAAATTTGAATATATTTATTAAAATATTTAAAAATAAATAAATTAAAATTTACGTATGTAATGAGGAGGGGGTGAGAATTTTACCTAATCTATGTCACTTCCCGAAAAAGAAATGAGTATCAATTTTTTTCCATACCCATCCCTCACATTAATTTTTTCAATTTTTCATTCTCAATTCCCGTCTCAATTGGGGAGGGTTTCCAAAGGCCCCATCCCCTTGGGGATTTTTGTCTTCTTTAGTTCGAGTTACGTAAGTTATCATGTTCGAAACATGTTTTACAAAACAATACATGTTCGTCTGGAGTTCAAATGCTCTTGCATATTCTGCTTATTTTGGATGCACTTTTGAAGATTTTTAGAGGCTTAGAAACCATACATAAATTAAAAAAAGCATTAGCTAATTTACCTAGTGCTTGAGAATTCATCTTGAAGACTTTTTGAATCATATGTCTTCTTTCTTTCCGTGAGTTTTCCCATTGATAAACATTAACATAAACACAATCCCAGTCAATACCCTAAACCTTCAGAATTCTAAGATTAATATTGGTAGTCGGAGTTCCGACGTTACGTGTTCGCGGATTTGATTCATTCGGAGACTTAAGAGGTTTTGAAGAAGGCTACTTGATGCTGGTTCGATGAGTTCTTCAAGTTATTACAGTAGAGGTATTTGAGTCGGCAAATTTTTTGACATATGCCATATAACCATCATTGTAAGTTTTCTCGATACAGTGAATTTGAGTGGTAATACTAAGGCTACTTGATGTTGGTTCGATGAGTTCTTCAGGTTATTACAGTAGAGGTATTTGAGTCGGCAAATTTTTTGACATATGCCATATAACCATCATTGTAAGTTTTCTCGATACAGTGAATTTGAGTGGTAACTTATACCAAGAGTAATTTTTCTCTCTCAAAAGTTTTCCACTCCGTCAATAAATCTCTGTGTTGATTGTTTGTTTATTTTTCAGCTCTTTAATTATTGTTTAGATTAAGAGTGTAGCACTTATTAGACTTAAGGGTATTTACTGTTAGAGATAAAAACTCTAATTTAAATTTATTTTAGAAAAAGTAAGTTTAAAACTTTGCAATATTATATTTATTCCTTCGTAAATGTATAGGGTCAGAACTTCATTGTATTTTTCAGATTTTTTTGGGATTAAAAAATAAATATTTGCTTATGCTTGACTGCAACTCAATTAATGAGCATGTGGATGAATATTTTATATTTACTTGACATTTTCAATATGTATTTAATAAGTATGAAATGAAGTTTTTTTTTTTTTAATATTTACTTAGAATTTTGAGTAATTAAACCAAGTATGAATAAAGATTTTATACCAAAGAGATGAGACGCATGTGCAGATCGCAAATCCCAATCCCAAGTTGATATGAAAATGCAGGTAATTTTTATTTATATTATATTTTATATATTTTGATAATTTCTCGAATAAAATTTGTAATCTTTTTAATTTATTGAGAACTCTTGATTATTTGTACACGGTCCCCAATTGACACAGATAATACTTGAATCTCATAAATGTGAGAGAATGGTCTATTAAAAATCTATATTAGTTATAAACAATACAATTCTACATGTTTTGACATATTTAGTACCTTGAAATGACTAATTATAGATAGGACGGATTAAATATGTTGACATAATTAATACATAATAATCATTGAATAAATTGATTGAGAAATAATTATAATAAAAAGTAAAAATTCTTTTATATTTTAATTATCAAAATTTGATCCCATAATCCCGATATTTTATTTTATTATTTTTATTTTATTTGTTGAATTATTTTTCCTATTAAATATATTCCACTTGGATTGATTTTAGACTTATTGGGTTATTTTATTACTTCGATACTCTTATACTTAGGAGTAAAAAAAACACTTTGCGAGTATATCATATCTATTACACAAATCATAATTTATAGAAAAGATTGAAATTTATATTTTTATCTTTTTATTTGGTAAATAGTTTAATAAAATGATGGATCTCCCATTATAAAGTCTAAATATAATTATTTCATTTAAGTTCTTATACTATTTATAATTTTTAAATTTTTAAAAATATTAAGATATTTTTTTTTATACCTCTTAAATAGAAATTTGAATATATTTATTAAAATATTTAAAAATAAATAAATTAAAACTTACGTATCTAATGAGGAGGGGTGAGAATTCTAATCTCCGTCACTTCCCCGAATAAGAAATGAGTATTAAATTTTTTCCGTGGTCATCCCTGATGTTAATTTTCAATTTTTCATACTCAATTCCCGTACCAATTGGGGAGGGTCCCCGAAGGCCCCCGTTCCCTTGGGGATTTTTTCCATCTTTAGTTCGAGTTACGTTCGTTATCATGTTCGAAAACATAATGTTTTGCGAAACAATACATGTTCGTCCGGAGTTCGAATGCTCCTGCATATTCTACTTATTTTGGATGCGTTTTTGAAGGATTTTAGAGGCTAATAATAATAATAATAATAATAAAGCATTAGCCACTTTACCTAGTGCTTGAGAAATCACCTTGAAGACTTTTTGAATCATATGTCTTCTTTCTTTTGGTGAATTTTCCCATTGATAAACATCAACATAAACACAATCTCAGTCAGTACTCTAAACCTTCAGAATTCTAAGGTGGAGATAGGTAGTTGGAATTCCGACGTTGCGAGTTCGCGGATTTGATTCATTCAGAGACTTAAGAGGTTTTGAAGAAGGCTACTTGATGCTAGCTCGATGAGCTGTTCTTCAGGTTATTACAGTAAAAGTATTTGAGTCGGTAAATTTTTTAACATATGTATCATTGTAAGTTTTCTCGATATAGTGAATTTGGGTAGTAAACTGGTAATCTATACCCAAAGTAATTTTTCTATGTCAAGAGTTTTATACTCGGTCAACAAATCTCTGTATTGATTGTTTATTTTTTCAGCTCTTTAATTATTATTTAGATTAAGAGTATAGCACTGATTAAACTTAAAGACATTTGCTCTTAGCAATAAAAATTCTAATTTAAATTAGTTTTAGATAAAGTAAGTTTTTAACTTCATAAGATTATATTTATTCATTGGTAAATGTATAGGGTCAGAACTTCA
The DNA here is from genome assembly GCA_019454045.1 of Zanthoxylum bungeanum. NCBI lineage: Eukaryota > Viridiplantae > Streptophyta > Magnoliopsida > Sapindales > Rutaceae > Zanthoxylum > Zanthoxylum bungeanum. Next base: position 29,896 of record SKCR01009368.1, read on the forward strand.
TTATAATTTTCAGATTTCATTGGATTAAAAAATAAATATTTGCTTATGCTTGACTGCAATGACTCAATTAATGAGCATGTGGATGAGTATTTTATATTTACTTGACATTTTCAATATGTAATTAATAAGTATGAAATGAAGTTTTTTTTTTTAATATTTACTTAGAATTTTGCGTAATTAAACCAAGTATGAATAAATATTTTTATACTTATATATTTTTTTTTTTATATTTTGCGCTATAAAAACATTTATGGATAAAGATTTAATACGTAAATTTTATTTAAATTTTGCTTCATGTATTGAAAAATTTGTTCAAGGATTCTTTTCATTGTCATGAAATTTTTGTTACTATCCACTCTTTAACAAGACCAAATCAACAATTTAACAGAAGTTGAATATAAATTTTGCTTAAGATTCATTATATGACTACTAATCTTAGAATGTAAATCAATAGTCATAAACTTCAAGTTAATAGCTCATTGCCAATTCAAAATGCATCGATTATCAACATTTTACAATGCATAAATAATTTATAATTGAGTTGCTATGTTCTGCTTGTTTCACGTGCATTGATTTGACAATACATAATTACATTAATGATGTGTTGGATGATAAACAAAACACATTAATGAGAAATATAAATGACAAAGTGCTAAGCAAAAGGTTAACTAAGCAAGAAAAATTAATGATGTGTTGGATGATAAACAAAACACATTAATTGCCATTAAGCTATTTAAACTTTCATTCTACAGTTTAAATGAAACAAGGTAATAAAATAAAATAATAATAATGACATTTAGCTTACCAAACAAACAAATTCACACAATTAAGCTATTACAGAAAATAATATTTTTATTGAAAAAGCTGAAAATGGATAAATTAGGAAAGTGAGACTAAAAAGTTAACCTAGAGCTCAAATGGCAAGAATAATCAAGCTCTAGTACCTTAAAAGCTTTGAGGAGTGCGCTGTGGTGGTGCATAATGCACATAATAAAGAAAACAAACAAGGGAAGTGCACAAGCAAAACAAGCAGTCTAACAATAACAACAATTTTTTTTTTGAAATCGTTAGAAATTTTGCAATTGAATCATCTTTTTTTGCGCTTAAATAAAATAGGTAAAATTCTCAATTGTATCTCAGATTCTTACAAGAAATGTACTAATTGGATTTGAACTTAAACCCTGAAAATTAAATTATGAACCCTACATCACCAAACTGCATTCCTTGAGATCTAACAATAAGAACATGCTAACTCTTTAATAAAAGTTGTACATGATTTTTGACAATTTTAATCTATTACCATTCTTCAGAACATTTAGTGGACACAAACATTTCATCAATTTTCTTTTAAAGCAAAAGAAAGTAAAAAAGCTCTACAAAACTAGAAAATACTATGAAATATACAACATCAAGGGTAAATATTTCAAATTCTAATATATAATTTTTTTTTTTATTGATACAACAAATTAACCATAAACAGAAGGATTATAGGCTTATAGCCTACGAAATAATATGAAATATACAGAACAGTTGGACATAGACCCTTTTCAATTTCTACCATTATTAGCTCATAAAGCTGCTCCTATTGGAGATTTTGTAAACTTTTTTTTTAAAAAAATTATTAGAAATTTCGTCCATAATTTTCATCTTTTAAGTTTAAACAGAAAAAAAAAATCTCTACCTGTCTAATATTCTTATAAAAAAATATATTTTTTAAATTTAAATTAATGTTTGAAAGTCAGATCCTAAACTCTATATCATCTCGAATATGAGATTTTGTAAACCTGTTAACAAAGAAACCCAGTAAACTTCAATTAGACAACTGTATTACACCAAAAAAATAGAAATAATAACAATACCCATGTAAACTCTTTCCAGGAATTTATTTTACCTGTTGTTTACATTTTTTTTATGATTTAATGGTAGATGTTATGCATGTATCTGATACAGATCTGTACCGTTGTCATGCCCAAGTCTTTCTTTAATTTGTTGCCAGCTAAGCGCCAGACTTTAAACCTACATTATAATGCTGCCGTGTATCATTCATTTCATCCATAGACCATACTCAATCACACACAAAAAATTAAAAGATTTGGCCCATGGAAAGTGTTACTTCGATTCCGGGAAAAATTATGGATAAGATTGTTGATGAGTTGCTCAACGCAACAGTCCGTCAGTTTGGTTACTTGTGCAAGTACGAAGACAACATCCAAGCATTAAGCAAGAAATTGCAGGAGCTCGCAGATGGAAGAAATTACTTGCAAGCAGAAATTGATGCTGCAGTAAGAAATGGAGAAACCATCAGAAATGAGGTTGAACGCTGGATGGCAAAAGTCAAGGATATCAGTGAAGCAGCAGAAAAGTTTTTAAAAGATGAAGAAAATGCAAACACGAGGTGCCTTGGAGGGTGGTGTATTAATCTCAGCTCACGTTACTATTACAATTTAATTTGGTTACTGTGTTCTTACAACGAACTTTGAACAATCAGTAAACCGAACTGGAATGATACAATTTGAACAGTGAAACAAATGACAACAACACAATTAATAGAACAGGACAATCGCAGAAGAGAACGCGAAAAACAGTAAATCAGTCCCAGCGATGAAGGCAGAATTCCGAGGCTTGTTGATGCGGCAACAATCTCCTTAAAACAAATTCGTCCCCTACCGATTGGTGCAGTAGAACGCGAGACGTCTGATTCGACTGCAACGAACAACCGAAGTGCTTGAACTCTTCTAAAAAGAAAGCTTGAAACTTGTTTCTGTATTCAACTCAAAAAAAAAACGAAAATACACATCTCTATTAAAAAGAAATTAACATGCCAATTAAATTGAGTTAGTGGGAGACCTTCCATTTGATTTGTAACCACTTAGTTAATTAATAAAATTGAATTAACTGTTATGGAACATCAAAAGCTTGGAAAAATAAAGAGGAGGCTTGCAAAAATTCGCTAGGCCGGGCTCGCACATTTTGGTTCGTGTACGCAGGACACGCGGGTGCACACGAGCCAAGCTTGATTCGGATTTGATTTGCACCCCCCCCCCCCCCCGCGCACGTAGAGAGAGCCTCTATCCTTATAACTCTTACCCATCTACATATGAGCAATCATATATAAGCATAATATTCACTCTATAGCTTTCCCATATGGGACAAGCTTACTTTTCTTTATTTTCCAACACCAATGGGTGAACTTTGAGCAACAATTTCTCATTCACCCAAGCACCATTTTAAGCATATGAATATACCATTTCGAAGTACTTACGGAGGAGTATCCGAATCATTCAATAACAACCACTAACACGAAGTGGACCATGCTTAAAATTGAGCCTCAAAATGCTTACTCATAAGCATTTGAGCCTCAAAATGCTTACTCATAAGCATTTTTTCCAACAATCCCCCACATGAATGAAATTGGCGAAAAACGTCGAATAAAATTAATTTATAAAACATTTTATTTTGACCTAGAAGAGTTCAACGGTTCAACACCTGCATAAGATAGGTAGGCCTCAGCCTTTGAACCTTCCATTGTGAAAATATATCTCATTTACTGGCTGACAGTGGACGCGATGTCATTGAACTGTACTGCCGTTCATGTAAATGGAGAATATATATCACACAGATATTTAACCTAACACATCTGAGTTCTCATTATTATGTTCATTTTGGCCATGAACATCAACCTGGTTCTGCAAGAGTTTCTAAGAATTGAGCCCCATACAATTCCCTTTGAAGCGGCCCCACTTCTCTCTCACATAGGTGATTCCTTATTTAAGAGCATCTCGTAATACTCTGCTCGGATTCCCGACGCATAAGAATCATTAAAAGCCTTTGCTTAACCTCAATCCATACGAGTATCACTATTTCATTTCACCATAGGAATGGACTAGAGGGTAAACCCCCCACAGTGAACCAATTATGTCTTTTACGAGTAGGTTGTCCCATTGAACCTAGATCTTGGGATCTCCAGTCAACAAGGTTGGGTTGTCCTTCGTAATAAACATTTATCTAATGGGCTTTAGTCCCATTCCCCTCGATGATTTCACCACCAACTCTCTATTTAACCCTTTGGTTAGCGGATCCGCAATGTTATCATTTGACTTTACATAGTCAATCGAAATAACTCCAGTAGAGAGTAACTGTCTAACGGTATTGTGTCTACGACGAATATGTCTAGACTTACCATTATACATATTGTTATGTGTCCTTCCAATTGCAGATTGACTATCGCAATGAATGCAAATTGCTGGCACTGGCTTAGGCCAACTTGGAATATCCTCTAGAAAATTTCGAAGCCATTCTGCTTCTTCAGCACACTTGTCTAATGCAATGAATTCTGATTCCATTGTAGATCTGGCTATCACAGTCTGTTTGGAGGATTTCCACGATATAGCTGCACCTGCTAGTGTAAACACATAGCCACTGGTAGACTTTGAGTCTTTCATATCAGATATCCAATTAGCATCACTGTATCCTTCGACTACAGCTGGATATCTATGATAGTGCAACCCATAATTACGAGTAAAACGTAAGTACCTAAGTACTCTCACTATTGCTTTCCAGTGATCAACCCCTGGATTACTCGTATATCTGCTGAGCTTGTTTACTGTACAGGCTATATCAGGCCTTGTACAACTCGATAGGTACATCAAACTCCCGATAACTCTAGAGTATTCTACTTGAGATATACCATCTCCCCTATTCTTTGATAGGTGTAGACTCACATCTAAAGGAGTTCTAGCCACAGCAGAATCATCATTGTTGAATTTACCAAGAATCTTGTCCACATAGTGCGACTGATCAAGAATAAGTCCATCTGAACTTCTCGAGATCTTTATTCCTAGAATGACATCTGCTAGACCCATGTCTTTCATGTCAAACTTAGATTTTAGCATATTCTTGGTAGATTTCACCATTTTAATATTACTCCCGACAATCAATATGTCATCAACGTAGAGACATAAAATGACATAGCCAACTTCTGTCTCTCTGACATAAATGCATTTATCACATTCATTGATTTTGAAACCATTTGCCAACATGGTATCATCAAACTTTTTATGCCACTGTTTCGGAGCTTGTTTCAATCCATACAAGGATTTAACTAACTTACAGACTTTCTTTCCTTGTCCTGGAGCTATAAAGCCTTCAGGTTGTTCCATGTAGATTTCTTCATCTAAATCTCCATTCAGAAAGGCTGTTTTCACATCCATCTGATGTACCTCAAGATTGCACAAAGCTGCAATAGCTAGTATCATCCTTATGGAATTTATTCTCGTTACAGGAGAATAAGTATCAAAGTAATCAAGACCTTCACGTTGTCTGTAACTTTTAATTACAAGTCTTGCTTTGTACTTGTCAATTGATCCATCTGCCTTCATTTTCTTTTTGAAAATCCACTTGGACCCTAACGGTTTACATCCTGAAGGAAGATCCACTAACTCCCATGTGTGATTTTGTAAGATGGATTCAATTTCACTATTGATGGCATCTTTCCACAAAGCACCATCAACTGACCTTACAGCTTCGTTATAGCTTTGAGGATCATTTTCTAGCAAAAATGTCAAAAAATCTGGACCAAATGATTTTTCCGTTCTAGCTCTTTTGCTACGTCTTGGTTCAAGTTCAACAACTTGTTGATCCTCCGGAACATTTATTTGTTCTCGGTCCTGACTATCTTCAATGATAGTCTCATGTACCCGTTTGTGTACATTTGAATTCGAATTAGTTTTACAAGGAAAAACGTGTTCGAAAAAGGATGCATTCCTCGACTCCATTATCGTATTCTTGTGAATATCTGGTATATTAGACTCATGCACAAGAAATCGATAAGCATTACTGTTATGCGCATATCCTATGAAAATACAATCAACAGTTTTTGGCCTATCTTCACATTTTTAGGTGGAGGAATAACTACCTTGGCAAGACACCCCCACACTCGTAGAAATTTGTAGGAAGGTGCTCTTCCTTTCCACATCTCATAAGGAGTTTTCCCTGCATCTTTCCGTGGTACCTTATTTAAAAGGTAATTAGCTGATAAAACAGCTTCTCCCCACATATTCTGAGGTAAACCAAAGCTGATTAACATAGCGTTCATCATCTCTTTCAAGGTACGATTATTCCGTTCTGCAATCCCATTGGATTGAGGTGAATAAGGAGCTGTGGTTTGATGTATGATTCCATTTTGTTCACAAAGTGATTCAAAAGGAAAAACATACTCACCACCACGATCACTTCTCAACTCCTTAATTCTTTTGTTCAGTTGATTCTCAACTTCATTCTTATAGAGAACAAATTTCTCTATAGCTTCGTCCTTGCTTTTCATCAAATACACATAGCAAAATCTAGTGCAATCATCAATAAAGGTAATAAAATATTTATTACCGCCTCTCGATTGTATTGAATTAAAATCACATACATCGGTATGAATAAGATCAAGTGGTTCAGAGTTTCTTTCAATACTATGAAAAGATGATCTAGTTAGTTTTGCCTCAACACAAGTATCACACTTATGTTTGTTATCAATTTTAAAATTTGGAATGTGGTTCATGTTAATTAATTTCCGTAATGAATTAAAATTAACATGTCCTAATCTACCATGCCATAGATTAGAGTACTCAACAATATAAGCAGAAGAACTAGCTTTATTGATATTCTTAGGTTTAACAACCATTACATTGAGCTTAAAGAGCCCATCAGTTACATACCCTTTTCCCACATACATCCCATTTTTAGTTAAAACTACTTTATCAGACTCGAACACCATCCGGAATCCATGCTTGTTCAGAAGTGATCCAGACACAAGATTCTTCCGTATTTCTGGTACATACAGAACATTGTTCAAAGTCAACTCTTTCCCAGAGGTCATCTTCAGAATCACCTTGCCTTGACCTTCAATCTCTGATGTTGCTGAATTGCCCATGTATAATTTTTCCCCATTACCAGTAGGCTCAAATGAAGAAAACATGCTCTTGTCCGAGCACACATGTCGAGTGGCACCAGTGTCAATCCACCACTCTCTTGGGTTAGAACTCACCAGATTCACCTCAGAAACCACAGCTGAAAGGTTAATGTCTGAAACATCTTGAGTCATGTTTTCCATCACATTAGCCTCTTGATTCTTTTTCTTCTTCGGCAGTCTGCACTCAGAAGACTTGTGACCCATTTTGTCACAATTGAAGCATTTTCCTTGAAATTTGAATTTCTTGGAAACTCCTCCTTGAGGGCCCATTTTTGACCCTTTTTTCTTGAGGTTCTTGTTCTTATGGCCATGTTCAACAATATTTACTTTGGCCTCATGAGTTATTCCCCTCTTGTCAGATACTCTGTAATCTTCCTCAATTCTAAGCTTAAGAACCAAGTCTTCAATGCTCATTTCTTTTCGCTTATGCTTTAGATAATTCTTGAAATCTTTCCAACCAGGTGGTAGTTTTTCAATTATCGAGGCTACTTGGAATGTTTCACTTAAAACCATCCCCTCAGCATGAATTTCTGCTAGAATAATTTGCAATTCTTGTACTTGACTTAACACAGTTTTGGAATCAATCATCTTAAAATCTAGGAAACGGCCTACGACAAATTTCTTAGTACCGGCATCCTCAGTTTTATATTTTCGGTCTAAAGATTCCCAAAGCCCTTTTGCTGTTTTCATCCCGGCATACACACTGTACAAGGAATCACTCAGCCCATTTAGCACATAATTCCTACATAGGAATTCAGAATGTTTCCAAGCATCGATCGCACTGATCACTTGGATATCAATCTCACCCTCCACGGGTTCAGGAGCATCTTCCTTTAGAAACCTCGCAAGGTTCAAAGTGGTCAAGTAGAAAAACATTTTCTGTTGCCACCGTTTAAAATTCTGTCCACTGAATTTTTCAGGTTTTTCTGCAGCAGTATTGACATGACTCACATGTCCAACAGGTTGTCTAGCCACAGAGGCTGCAACACCTTGGCTAGCCACAGCGGCTGCCATATTAAGCCCATAGGCTGAAGCAAGTTGGCCAACCGAAGAGGCTGCCACTGCACTTTGGCCAGCCACGGGGGCTGCCACAATATTCTGCCCAACCACAGGGGCTGCCAGAACATCTACTGTGTTTGGACTGTTTTCCATATCCACAGAGCGAATTTTGTTTTAAGACTATTACAATTTAATTTGGTTACTGTGTTCTTACAACGAACTTTGAACAATCAGTAAACCGAACTGGAATGATACAATTTGAACAGTGAAACAAATGACAACAACACAATTAATAGAACAGGACAATCGCAGAAGAGAACGCGAAAAACAGTAAATCAGTCCCAGCGATGAAGGCAGAATTCCGAGGCTTGTTGATGCGGCAACAATCTCCTTAAAACAAATTCGTCCCCTACCGATTGGTGCAGTAGAACGCGAGACGTCTGATTCGACTGCAACGAACAACCGAAGTGCTTGAACTCTTCTAAAAAGAAAGCTTGAAACTTGTTTCTGTATTCAACTCAAAAAAAAAACGAAAATACACATCTCTATTACTGATTCGTGTACGCAAAAATTCGCTAGGCCGGGCTCGCACATTTTGGTTCGTGTACGCAGGACACGCGGGTGCACACGAGCCAAGCTTGATTCGGATTTGATTTGCACCCCCCCCCCCCCCCCCGCGCACGTAGAGAGAGCCTCTATCCTTATAACTCTTACCCATCTACATATGAGCAATCATATATAAGCATAATATTCACTCTATAGCTTTCCCATATGGGACAAGCTTACTTTTCTTTATTTTCCAACACCAATGGGTGAACTTTGAGCAACAATTTCTCATTCACCCAAGCACCATTTTAAGCATATGAATATACCATTTCGAAGTACTTACGGAGGAGTATCCGAATCATTCAATAACAACCACTAACACGAAGTGGACCATGCTTAAAATTGAGCCTCAAAATGCTTACTCATAAGCATTTGAGCCTCAAAATGCTTACTCATAAGCATTTTTTCCAACAGTTACAAACTCAGCAAAGAAGCAGACGCCAAGACTCTGCCGATTTCTGCTCTCATTGAAGTGGGTGTAAGTTTTCAGAAAGATGTGTCTCTTCCTGCTCCTCCACCATCAATAATATCTTTCTCAGAAGGATTCAGTGCTTTTAACTCCAGAGAATTAATCGTGAAACAAACAATAGAGGCCCTGAAGGATGAAAATATCAGCATAATTGGAATATGTGGTATGGGTGGTGTGGGCAAGACCACACTAGTCAAGGAAATTCAGAAACAAGTCAAAGATCAAATGAAGATGTTTGATGAAGTAGCGATGTCCGTCGTCTCTCAACCTCCAAGCATTACCAAGATTCAAGATGAAATAGCTAGCTGGTTAGGTTTCAAAGATATGCCTGAAAAAGACGACCCAACAAGAGCTAGTTCTTTGAGGTCAAGAATCCAGAATGCGAAGAGGGTACTTGTAATATTGGACGACTTGTGGGGAAGACTTGAATTGTCTGATGTCGGTGTTCCTTATGGAAAGGATCACAAAGGCTGTAAGATTTTACTCACCTCTCGAAGCCGTCGGGTGTGTAATCAGATGGGTGCTCATAAAATTTTTGACATTGGAACTTTAACAAAAGAAGAATCTTGGAGCCTTTTCAGGGAGGTTGCAGGTCCAGAAGTTGATAATCCAGAAATAAACCCGATAGCAAGAGAGGTAGCTGATGAATGTGGTGGTTTACCAATCGCAATTCTCACTGTAGGAAGAGCACTGAAGGGCGTGGATGAGCTTGTTTGGAAAGACGCAAATGAACAGCTTAAAAGTCATCGCCGACGAACATCGAAGGAATGCAAGACCATGTACTTTCACGTGTGGAGCTGAGCTACAATTATCTGAAAAGCGAGGAGGCAAAATCGATCTTCTTATTATGCAGTTGCTTTCCAGAAGATTTTGAAATTCCAATTGAAGTATTGACAAGATATGGAATGGGTATGATGTATTTTAAGAATATTGATTCAATAGACAACGCCAGAGGCAGAGCACATAGTGCTGTAAGTATCCTTATCTTTTCTTTTTTGTTGATTGGTGGCAAAGAGGAAGGGTATGTTAAAATGCATGATATTATGCGTTATGTGGCTCAACAAATAGCATCTAAAAATAAGTTCTTGATTAAAGCCGGAGTGGGTCTAAAAGATTGGCCAACTAAAGATATGTGTAAAGATGCCAAAGTAATCTCATTGATAGATAATTATATTGATGAGGTACCTGATGAGTTGGAAATGGAATACCCAAACCTCCTAGCTTTATTGCTGCAGGGAAATTTTTATTCTAAATTTCCAGACAATTTATTTCAAGGAATGAAATATCTAAATGTTTTAGACTTGAGTTACAATGAGCTCCCATCACTGCCTCCATCATTTTCACTCCTTTCTAACCTCATAACATTGTGTCTTTGTGACAGCCAATCTTGTGATGACCTATCTCTAATTGGAGAGTTAATTCAGTTACAGATTCTTGATCTTTCAAATTCTAATATAAAGGAGATCCCCACTAGTTTTCGCCAATTAAGTCGCCTAAGGTTGTTAGATTTGACCGGATGTGATGGTCTAACAATAATACCTCAAGGTGTAATTTCATGTCTTTGTAAGTTAGAAGAGTTATACATGTTAGGGTGTGTTAGCCTGTGGGATTCTGAATGTGAAGGAGATTCAAGAAGTAATAATGACATACTCATTGAGTTGCATGTTTTGTCTCGACTGACTACCTTGCATATTTTTATCCCTGGAGAAGTTGTTGTGTCTCCTGATATGCCCTCTATAAACCTAACAAGCTTTTCAATTGGAATTGGTTATGCTATCAAAGATCTTATGGATCAATTTTTCGAAATATTTGAGAAGAGATGCTCGAGAGCATTGGGCCTTCAACCTTATTGGGGGGGTTCAGTAATACCTGCTTGGATTAAAAATTTGCTAATTAGATCAGAAATTCTTATTTTACATAATTTCAACGGTGTGGAGATTGTTGAACTAATTAATGAGGTCTTCAATGAATTGAAGTTTCTATATATCTCGTGTTGTGAGAATATGAAATATCTCTTCAAATCATTGGAAATGATGCCCCGAGTAACTTTCCCCAAGTTAGAATGGCTGAGTATAAAAGATAATCCAAACTTTCTAGAAATATACCATGGTCTTCCAGATGGGTGCTTCAGTAATGTAAAAAGATTAGATGTGGAAAGTTGTGACAACATGTTGATCATTTTACCAAGTCATTTGCTAAAAAGTTTTCAAAATCTTGAATATTTTAGAGCACTCTCCTGTAAATCGGTGGTATATGTTTTCGAATTTGAAGGGTTAGAGATGGTAGAAGAAGAAATAGAGTTGTGCTCATCGTTCAAGGAACTGGAGTTGCGGTATCTGCCTCAGATGACACACATATGGAAAGGTGACCCTCAATTTTTAAGTCTCCATAACCTGCAGAGAGTAATCCTGAATGATTGCGAAGAGTTGGGAGAAGCGTTATTTCCGGCAACTCTAGTGCAAAGCCTTGTTCACTTGGAAAGAGTGATAGTGCCTAATTGCCAAAAATTAGAGGCGATATTTGGGAGGAAAGCGGGAGGGGATCATGAAAGGGAGTGGAAAAGAAGAGAACACATTCACACCAATCCCAGTTTGGCCTTGGGGAACCTGGTTTCTGTTGCAATATGGAGATGCTCGAAATTACGAAACTTATTCACAATATCCATGGTCAAAAGTCTGAAGCAACTTCAAATCCTGGTGGTAGATGGCTGTCCAACATTGAAGGAGATAATCACAGCCACGGATGAAGAAGAAAAAGTGGGAGCATCAACAAAGAAGATCTCGTTTCCTTGTTTGTGGGTTATCGAACTCGAGGGACTAAACAGCCTCTCTTGTTTCTGCTCAGGTTTATATAATATTGAATTCCCAGCTTTGGAGAATTTAACAATAAGAGGTTGTCCAAGCTTGAAGACCTTTTGTTATGGACAAGTACAAGTGACACCCAAGCTGAGGTATCTGACGTTGGATGAAGAAGATCGTTCGGGTGACGTTACCGACGCCGTTAAACATATATTTAATCAAAAGGTACGTCCAGTTAACAACTGTCCCTTTTTTTTTTTTTTAACTTTCCCCCTTGTATTTATTAGTCATTGTAATATCTCATTGGTTTTTTTAGAATCAGGAGGAAGATTTGAGTGAAATTTCTGATGCTGACAGTAATTGATTGTATAAAAGAATGGAGGTAATTATAACAATCATATTTTACTGAATTATGATTTCTTATTTTTCCTTTGTTTCTTTACCATCGATCATAATTCTCCTTTAATATTACATCCTGTAATTAGGGTTGGAGTCAAGACTCAAGAGTATTTATGATGTCAATATCAATTCAAGAAGTAGCCGGAACCTGCAAGAATTTGTGTGTGTGTGTTTGTTAAATCATATATGTATGCATATGTTGAATATTTGTATTTTGTAACTTATTTAGTGTGCTGGTTGTAACGCACCTACACTCCAAGCTTGTCCAGGGCCAGTGTCTTGCCCGTGGCTGCTGGCGTGTGGTGCTAGGGTGCACTTTTGTATTTTTCTTATTTTATTTTATTTTCTATTTTAGGGGGTATGACAACTCAAACATCATTTGTGTTTCCTAATGTCACTTGTGCAATGTCTTTAAAACCTCTTTAGGGGGGTGACCCGGGCACCTTAGAAGGGCCTTGGCCACCAGCATACTAGGGGCTTTAGCTGTGTACTCCATCGCTCTTAGTTGGCTTGCTTAATGAAACATGCTTCCTTTTGATTTCCAATTGCTTTGTCCGAATGTGATGCTTGAATGTGTATGCAATATGCCTCATGTGTGTTTCGTTATCGTATGCCCTGTGGATGTGTGCTTATCGATGTATGCTCTATTTTGTTGTCCAATAATAATCCCATTATATAGATGGCTAACCATGGGCACGACCTTGCAGGGTCAATTCTAGGCTGACTTGTAAGACACAACATTAACAAGTGCCGCACGGGCTCAACTTGGTGATAGCAAAGTTTGGCCCGTGACAGTTGGTATCAGAGCGTGGTTCAAGGTTGCATTGCAAAAATGGCTACGAAGTCCTCCACAAAAATGCGTTTGGATGTTGTCGAGAAAAAACTAGTGGAAATTGATAACTACGTCACAACACTCACGAATAAAACTTCAGATGTCGAAAACCTCAGACAAACTATCAAGGTACTTGAGGCCCTAACAACCAGGGTAAGTACCCTAGAGACTCAATCAACGGGTGCTAGAACTAGTGCCCCACGAGAAGGGGGAGATGCCAATAATTGACAAGATGCCGTGAGCTCCTTGAAAGAGCAGTTGGCCGAGTTGAGTGTAAAGGTGAATCTCACTGCCCTCGTTGTCTCAAACTTTCCCACAACTACTCAGAACATAGAACAAAAGAGGTCCAAAATCCCAGAGCCTAGAGTGTATGAAGGTGTTAGAGACGCACAAGCCCTCGAAAATTTCCTCTTTGCTATGGAGCAGTACTTCAAAGCTTCACGAATAGAATAAGAGGGGGACAATGTCTCAATCACCTTGATGTACTTGTCTGGAGATGCAAAGGCATGGTGGAGGGCAAAACACATTGAGATCCAAGAAGGCCGATACGCCGTTGACAATTGGGAGGATTTGAAGCGTGAGCTAAAAACTCAATTCCTACCAGGAAATGTGGCTTACATAGCTTGACGACAATAACGAGAACTGAAACATACAGGCTCCATCCGGGAATATGTGAGGAAGTTCTCCGGATTGATGTTGGATATTCGAGATATGTCTGAGCAAGATAAACTCTTCTATTTTATAGAGGGGTTGAAGCCTTGGGCCAGAACAGAGTTACAGAGGCAACGAGTAAAGGACTTGCCTTCCGCACAAGCTGCTGCGGAGAAACTAACAAACTACTCCCTCGAGGGACCTCCATCAAATAGACCTATGCCGGCTCCTACTAATAATGATAGTGGGAGTAAGAAGCCCAGGAACTGGAACAACGATAGAAGTGGGGGAGCGAACAAGAGAATGGAGTCAAGTTCCTCAAACTTTAAATGGCCGGCACCCCAGAATGGTCTTCCAAATGGGAAAAAGCCCTTAAGTTGTTGGATTTGTGATGGGCCACATTGAGATATGGAGTGTCCTAAGAAATCTAGAATGACAGCCCTCTTAGCACAAGAAGAAGAGGAAGAACGACGACGTACGGCCGAGAAGATCCCAGAAAAGGAAGAATCCGGCCGAATGGTGGCATTGAGGATGCTCAACGCCCTAAACAAACAGCCAGATACTCAGAAGGTCTCGAAAAAGGCCTTATGTTTGTTGATGCATTGATTAATGGGGTTGCGGCAAAAAGCGTTATGGTGGACACGGGGGCCACCCATAACTTTGTTTCTACCGTTGAAGTAAAGCGTCTGGGGCTCAAGTTAGAGCGAGACGCGGGCCGTATGAAAGCGGTCAATTCACAAGCGCTACCCATGAGTGGGTTAGCGAGGCAAGTAAGAGTGAATATCGGCTCGTGGGAAGGCTAAACTGACCTTGTAGCGGTCCAAATGGATGACTTCGATATTGTCCAAGGAATGGAATTCCTGCTCGACAAGGGGGCCATCCCTATTCCAGCTGCAGAGAGCTTGTTGATTATGGGGGAGAAACCTGCAGTAGTGCCAGCAAAGGTAAAACCTCCCACGGATGGGAAACTGTTGTCCGCAATCCAGTTTAAGAAGGGGATCAAGAGGCGGGAGCCGACATTCATTGCCATCCCTACATTCGTTGGAGAAGGGAGAGAGGAAACCCCTGCACTTGAGATCAACAATGTGCTAGAAGAATTTGCAGAAGTGATGCCTGACCAGCTCCCCAAGGTCTTACCTCCGATGAGGTCCATTGATCACCAAATCGAGTTAGTTCATTCAACTAAACCCCCGGCGAGAGCACCTTATCGAATGGCTCCACCAGAATTAGCAGAACTTCGTAAGCAACTAGATGAACTGTTGGAGGCAGGCTTCATCAGACCTTCGAATGCCCCATATGGAGCCCCCGTCTTATTTTAGAAGAAACAAGATGGAAGTTTGAGGTTGTGCATCGACTATAGGGCTCTGAACAAGTTGACAGTGCGAAACACCTACCCATTCCCCTTATAGCAGATTTGTTCGACCAGTTGAGTGGGGAAAGATACTTCAGGAAGCTGGACTTACGTTCGGGATATTATCAAGTGAGAATCGCCGAAGGGGATGAACCGAAGACGACTTGTGTTACTCGGTATGAAGCATTTGAGTTCTTGGTGATGCCGTTTGGACTGACTAATGCCCCCGCTACATTTTGCACATTGATGAATGAAGTCTTCCATGAATACCTTGACAAATTTGTGGTGGTTTACCTGGATGACATTGTAGTCTATAGCACCACCTTGGAGGAACACAAAAGACATTTTGCCCTAGTATTCCAGAAATTGAAGGATAATAGAATATTTGTGAAGAGGGAAAAATGCTCATTCGCCCAAGAACGCATCAGATTCCTAGGCCATATTATAGAGCAGGGTCATATACAGATGGACATGGAGAAAGTACGAGCAATCCGCGAGTGGAACGCCCCAACCAATGTCAGAGAATTGCGGTCCTTCCTTGGGCTTACCAACTACTATAGGAGATTCGTAAGGGGATACTCCAAGAAGGCAATACCTCTGACGGAACTATTGAAGAATGAGGTGACATGAGAATGGACAGATGTGTGCAGAGAAGCCTTTGAGAGCTTAAAAGAAGCGATTGTAGAAGACCCAGTTCTCATTCTCCCAGATATTGCCAAACCATTTATTTCAACTCTAAATTATCTTTCACTTTTACAATTAGAGTGGAAAATCACAATACTTGATATTAAAAATGAAAGCAAAATTCACTCTCATCATGAGGAATAAAAACCTAAAAACAAATGTCATGTATATCTTAGATCCGAATGTAATATTTTTGTTTAATCATAAGTGGTTGCAAACGTTAGGAATTATTAGCGAATGTGATCAGAAGGAAGATCTTAAATTAAAAAAAGGAATTAAAAAATTGAGAGAAATGTACCTTAGTTTGTTAAAAAATAGAGGAATTTGTTAAATTTGTTGAGTAAAGTGCAAATTTCATAATGAACTTTTTGTTTAAAAAAATAATTTGAAATCCTTCACAATCCATTATTTAACAAAAATTTTAAAAATCACTTTTAAATATTCCCACTCTTAAAATCTCAAATGAATACAATAAGATTTTATAGAACTTTTTACTGAATATTAGTAGACTTTTAGAATACAAAATAATCTTATAAACTCTAAATTCAACTTTTTTACTGAATTATATCACTCATATTTACTTTTTCGCTCGTTATCTTTTGCTTTAATATATAAAAGATAATGCGTTTACTCATTCTTTGTAGGCTTAGAGTCCTTATGATGCTTTTCTTTTTTCTAATAATGCAATTGATTGCATCTCATCTCACCCTTTCAGTAGCCATACGTAGCTTAAATACATTGTCAGTCCATCACCTTGTATCGTTACTTCTATCCATAGACCATAATCAATCACAAAACAAAACAAAATTGGCCCGTGGAAATTGTGGACAAGATTGTTGATGGGCTGTTCAATGCAACAGTTCGTCAGTTTAGTTACTGGTGTAAGTACAAACACAACATCAAAGAATTAAGGAAGGAACTAAAGAAGCTCTCAGACAGAACATGAAATTAGTGCTGCACAAATAACTGGAGAAACTATTAAACATGAGGTTCAAAGCTCAGAAGTTGGGAATGTCAGTGAAGCATCAGAAAGGTTTTTGGAAGATGAAGTGAAAGCAAACAAGTGGTGCCTTGGACGGTGGTATATTAATCTCAACTAATATGTTTGTGTGTGGGGCATATTGGTTCGGTTTTTGCCCTACGCTGACGCATCAGGGATCGACTAATGTGAACATGAGAAGTGGTGCCGCTTCTAACAAAGTATAAATATGAGGTTGATCTTTGTAAATGTTTCACTGAAAGAATAGTACACAAGACCGTAAAAAGTGTTGATTGATTTACGAGAACTTTTGAAAATCAATTATTATTATGTATGAATTGTATCTTCCGATATTTTTGTTGGGGTTTTAGCGCGGGCGCAGCGGAAACTCGCGGTTCGGACAAAATCGTAACTTTAAAAACTTTTTAAACTTACCAAATAAATTATTCAATATCCAATATGAATAATTCATTTATATTTCACCTAAACATATTTATTCGATATCAAATAACGATATAAATAATTAAGAAACATCACGAAACTTTTACGAAAAATATTTTTCCGTAAAGTAGCATAAAACACGTATTTGTCTGAACCGACCAACCAATACACACGGGGGCTGCCCAGGTCAGCCCCAATAGTACTTGGGCAGTTCATGGGCTACCCGAACAGTGACCAATTCACTGTCTGGACAGCGAACACCCGGTAAGCCCGAAACTTACCCAATAACGTCGTTTTTCGCTGTTTTCGCATATTTCAACTCCGAAATAATTTCCGGCAATTGTTCCAATGCCCAAAACACATCCAATATATTTATTCAACATATTTGCATCACCAAAATAACATAAATTTCAGATCTGATTTGGTAACCAAAAATATCATTTTTCATATTTTAAATCCAATTTTCTCAACATTAATCATATTAATAGTTACACCGACCAAAGTCACCATAAATAAAGAACTCAAGAATAATTCTATGAGTTACAAGAGTAGTCATAACACTCTAGAATGGTAACATATCATCAAATGATAAAATTGAACTAATATTACACTAATATTATCCAATCTACGTTCACACATGCATCAAGCCTTCAAATCCATCCTTCAAATCAAAAAGCCCCAAAATATAAGAAAAGAAGAAACCCTAGAACTTGTCCAGATGCTAAAAAATAAGAAATAAACTTTCTAAGTTTAAGAGTTATGAAGATTACCTCTGAATCTTCTAATTTCCTTAAACTTTTTCTTGATTTCATCACTTTCTTCCTTGATTCTTCAAGAAAATTTGGGAGCTTTTCTTTTGGTAAATGTTTCGGCCATGGCTTCTTATTAAAAGAGAAAACAAAATTTTCAAATTTAAAAAACCAGGCCAGCCCATCTTTGGAAGGGTATTATGGTCATTTGTATAATTTAATCTAATTAAATAATAATAAATTTTAAGTTAACAAATCCAATTTGTAAACTTTGAAATGACACCATGGGTATCTTTTCGCAAGTTATAATGACTGATACTTTCTTGAAATATGGCATGGTCAACTTCCAGATGGCTGCTTCTGTAATGTGAGAAGATTAGAGGTGCGATTTTATGAGGACATGTTGAATATGTTAGTCATTTGCTAAAACGTTTCCGAAGTGTTGATTATATTGAAGCACAAGAATGTGATTCACTGTCATATGTTTTCGAAATTGCAAAAGCATAAACAGAGTTGTGCTCATCATTAAAGGAACTGAAGTTGAAGGAACTGCCTCGGATTACACACATATGGAAAGGTGAACCTCAGTCTCCATAACCTGAAGAGAGTAGAAGTGATGAATACCAAAAGTTACGAGAAGCGTTATTTCCAGACATGGGCATAATCTACACCTTCATTATAGTTCCCGGAATCAACTCACCAACTCGTTGATACTGAGAACTATGAGACAGATGTTGATGGTGGTTTTTCACCCTTAGGATGTCAGAATCCCGAGGAAGAGCCTGTTGAGGATAGGTCGGGATATCGACCCGACCTGGTGGAAAGATATCAGATTCGACGGCACTTGAGTATTTTTGCAACCCGATCTGAGGTGGTCCGCGTGACGATTGACCCGACTTGGTAAATAAGCAAAGAGAATGATCCAGCACCTTTCATCTAAGCATGCTACCCGAGGATCGAGGTTGGGATTATAATATCATGCTTATGTATGAATGACATAAACCCTACATGAAAGTTTGATCATCCAAACAAATGAGGGGAAATGATGGCTTTCTGCTGATAAAGTGTGGTTGAGTGAGAGGCCAGAGCTATTGTTTGAAGAGTGGTTGGGGAAAATGAGCATGGACGACGATGATAAGATAACGTGAACTGACGTCACGAGTTGGTGGAACATTAAATTTAGAAGCCTATATAAAAAGGGGTTGAAAACTTAGATTCAAAGGTTATTAATTTTTACATTTCACCATTTGTAAAAGAGCTTTGAAAGCTTAGTGATAAAAAGAGAAAACTAGTCGATTCTGACCCGAGCTAATAATAAAATTCCTCTTTTTACTCATGTGGACTGATAAGTGTGGTTTATACCCACTTATTTATGCATTCTTAGATTACTATTTTCTTAGATTGTGTATCATGTAATATATTTTGTAGTTTATTTTATGTTTTATTTGTATGAAGCATTGATACATGGATCTTGGGGCATTTATACGTGTGTTGGGACCATAAGGACGCATCGAAAGCACTCGGGAAAAACAGAAACAAGGAAAACACACAAATCTGGAACCTGCCACGCGTTGCGACGCACCTTCACTGAATGCCATATAAAATACCGAGACTTGGGCGCCACGGCGCCCAAAGATCAGTGCCGCGGTGCCCCGCAGCCCCCAAAATCACCAAATCTTAGGGTTTTCATTTACCAATGGCTTTATTATAAATAGATAAACTCGTCCAAGACTCAAAGGGGAGGCTAATACACAACACAAAACACTAAAACACTTATTTTAGAGAGATCCAAGAAGAAAGATTGAAGAGCGACAAGAGGAGACGAATGTGGTGACGTCCGAAGAGGAAGAGATTCAATTCAGGTTTTATCTTCTTGTTTCTTTCTTAGAACTCTAATGATTTCCATTAGATTCATGACTTGTTTATAATTGTTTTATCTTTAGTCATGAACTACTCCTTAATTCTAGAGGGGGATGATGTAATTTATGCTTGAACTTATGTGTTGTTTTGCTATTTTAATTCTTATAAAGTTTGATTTAAGTTTATTTGTATTTTCTTGAGTTTAATGTTTTGTGTTTGCTGGCCACAAATATGATGATGAATGTTTGAAATCTATCACTCGGGAGATGGGGGGTTTTTAATAGATCTAAAGGATATAACCTAGGAATATTATAGAGTCCGGGAGAATATATGAGTTTCTTTGAAGTCGTTAACACAGAATCCTAGATTTTTATAGGGATATCGAAGTCTGCAATTAATAATATTTTCACTGTTACTTAGGAGAGGGAGTGAATAATTTAGGATTGTGGACTTATAAATAAAGCAATTGAATAAGAGTTGAATGGCATAACAATTCCATAGGGGATAGTTAGGTGAAATCGGACTTAGAATCTCTCTAATATTGTCTCTCCTACTCAAATATCTTTATGTCTTATTTATTTCGTTTAATCTTTATAAATTATTTTCTAAATAAAGTTATGATTACCAATTATAGTACTTAGTGCAAGTTGAACACAATCTCTGTGGGTTTGACACCCTTCACTCATCTTTACTAAAACTTGACACCGTACACTCGGTAGGATATAAAATAAATACAAAAAAAATGTCTTTTAGCGTCGAAACTAATCGATGCCACAAGTGACACGTTCGACGCCAACGTAAAATGGCGTTGAACCATTTAGATGCCAAAATTAGATGCTAAATTATGGACGAGAACGATTATTAGCGTCGAAATGCAGACTATCAATGCTAAAAACTCTAAGTTTGCGTCCAATTTATTTCGACGCTAAATAAAAGTTCCCGACGCTATAGTTCATTTATTGCGACGAAACAATTCGACGCTAAAAATTAGACTTTTAGCGTTGTTTGTATTCGACGCTAAAATAAATTAAAAAAATAATATTTGTATACTTGTAGCGGCGAATTTTAAACTTTTAGCGTCACTAAATTCGACGCTAAAAACTACCTTTAGCGTCGAATAGTTCAACGAAAATAGTTTAAAATGTGTTTTTTTTTAAATATTATTTTACATAATTTTGCTCTAAAATGTTCAATTTAATATTTTAAAAAATATTATAATTTGAAAAAAATTCATGATTAATAGCACAATTAGAAAATATTCTAATAATTATTTTATTATAATAATGAAAATTTATTTTAAAAAAATACATATTATATTAAAATTATTTGTTCTCAATGTTTATACAAATGGAAATAAAATTTATTGTTGCTGTGATGGGAGGCTCTCGAGCATGCACCCCGACCGAGTGAGGCCTCCAACATCTCCCAGAAAGCCCATATCTGCTGGTCGAACTGCTCCAACTTCTTCTCGTGGTCCACCTTGACCTGTTGTAGCTCCTCCTTAGTCTTCTTCAGCTCTTTTCTTGGGTGGTGGCCAACTCGTCTTGGGTGGTGGCTAGCTGGTCTCGAAGGCACGAGTCATTGTCCGAAGAAACAGTAGTGCATGCAGATGATGTCGGTTTCTTACGAGTGCCAATGCCGAAGTTGTAAGCTGTCTTGTTCTTGAAAACCAATTGCGACAACTGCTCATCTGGTATCGGGTCGGACCCTGTCTCCTGAGTTTGATGTTGGAGCTCCACCATTTCATTATGTTTAAAAAAAATAAGTTAATGTTAGAGTTTGAAAAAAAAAATTTTAAAATAATAATTATTTTATTTTAAAAACTTAAACTTACATAGCAGCGTTCGGCTTCTTCATTTATCCATTTGTTCTTCTCATTGTAATGCGTCACTTGAAAAAAATCTGGAAATGATTGCACCTCATATGTGCTACTCTGCTAAAAACATAAAATACATGTACTATTATTCCACATTAGTAAAAATAATGAACTGTTAAATTTTACGTTAGGATATATTTACATCTGAATGTTCGGTACGATGTTGGATAAATGGCTTGGAACCTCTACGGTGGTTAAAACGCAAGTGACTTCGATTTTCCGTGTTTAACAACATTGTAAGTGCCTAAAACAAAGATAATTATAAATTTCTGTTTATTTGAAAATTTACCTCGTGTTTCTTGCTAGACCAAAGCTCACACAAGAATGTCCAGTCTTGCTCATCTATAAAATCAGGCTTATGTTGTGGAGCATCCGAAGGTCCATGTTCGTCGAATATTAGTTTTAGGACTTTTATCCTATAATTATTATAACTTTTCCCAATGTGGTAGTCAATATACTGTTGGACATTCACTTTGGTCAGATCGAAGTCGAATCACTCCTACAGAAATAGCAACCAAGTAAAAATGAGTATAAAATAAAAATTTTAACTAACAAAATAATATCGAAAACTTAATACCGTAAGGAAACTCACAAGTAGCAAAGGGAAGAGCTGGTTGATTTTCATCTCCCACGGTATCTTTCTCCAAAAAAATGTAGTTTTGGGGAGCTTCAAACCGAGCTGCAGCACTTATGGCTGTAGTAAACGCTGAATTATGTTGTTCGATTTGTCTTTGTTCATCATCTGATATCTCAATCCGGATACGACCGTGAGCCTTAACGTGCTTAACCAACCCCAGCCCCACGGGTGCGTCCTCGACCCTTCGTTGTACTCGAGTCACATGTGCTAACAGAGACTCCAGCAGAGGTATCTGTCCTTGCAGATGTAGATGGAGTCGCATCTACGATTGCCCGGTGCCATCTGTAAAATAACAATCTCTATCAAGACGACACTATCAATGACAAAAAAAAATTTAATCATAATGATACTAATGTGATTGAGTTTTTACATGAATAGTTAGGTATCAATAGGATGAAAATTTCTTATTCTTTTCTAATTTTTCAAACCATAATTATATATTGATAAATTTTTACATCTTCGAATTCTAATTAGTAATTAGAAGTGACAAAAACAACATGCTTTGTTTTTTCATTCATCATATGCTCAAATTACACTTCATATTCATTACATGCAAAATTTATAAAGTAAATGGGCACAAGTTGCTCTAGTGATTTGAGATCAATTGTGTATACTTCATATGCCCTTCACATGCAAAATTTATAAGTCGAGTTTTCAGAAACAAAATTGATGGCAGAAACAGCGCCAAACCACACCCAGAACAACATCATTGATGTAGTTCTGGTAACAGCAGCAATGCTACTGTTCTGGGTGGGGTTTATCGGGGCATCTGTCATCAATTTTGTTTTCGAAAACTCAACTTATAACCGAGATTCACTTGTCATGCATCCAACACACCTCCTACACCATACTCAAGCATAAATAATACTTTATTCAATTATTTAATTCAACAATATATACAAGGCATCCACTTTTCGAAATTCACTATGAACTTACTACCCTATTCAATTATTTAATTCAGCCATTACTAACATACATCCCAACAACATAAATACATGTTACCATGCACAAAGCTAAATCAATTATTCAACCATATATTGGCAAAAAATCATCGAACACTTGTCATGCATCCAACACACCTCATACACCATACTCAAGCTTAATTTCACTATTGTGTATACCAATTAATTCATTCAAGTTTTACAACTCTTTAAGTCTGGATTTTAGGGTTTTGAAATCAATAAAGGGTTCACAACAATTACCTTGATTTGCTGTGTGTCCCAAAGTTTGAGAGTTGAAGATTGAAGCTGGTCACCGTCGAAAGAATTAAGGAAGCATCAATTCTGTGAAGCAGAGAAGAATGAGGGGAAAACAAAATTAGGGATTTTAATAAACCTTTAGCGTCGAAATTCGTTTACTTTAGCGTCGACTTGTTCGACTCTAAAACAATGGCGGTAACTAAAAATAAGGAAATTTTTTCGAGGGAAATTTAATTCCTTACCTTTTAGCGTCGATTGCTTTATTTCAACATTAAAAGTCTCACCATTAGCGTCGACTACTTTATTTCGACGCTAAATGTTCTGATTTTAGCTTCGATTATATTTTTCGACGCTAATTTTGGTATTTTAGCATCGAAATAGTATTTCGACGCTAATGGTGAGACTTTTAGCGTCGATTACTTTTTCAACGCTAAATGTGACATATAATAATAATAATAATAATAATTTGATAGTAAATTATATTAATGATAACAAAAACAACCATTCAACTATAATATACTAATAATTCATGACAACAATAACACCAATCATCCATCATAATATCCCAAATTATTCATCCATCACATCATATACTAACTAGATTAGTCACTATTATTTTTGGTAATTGAGGATTCATGAATGGACTCGAAGTCATCTTCAGTGTCGAATTCTTCTTCATTTGCTGCTTCCACGCTAACTTGAGAATGAGAAATTATCTCAACGTTTATATTTTCTCGAGTTAAAGTGATATTTTCAGGAACGGTGACATTTAGTAAATGAAATATATGTTCAGGAACTTCAAAGTTGTCAGAGACTTCTTGTGTTTCATCTAATATTTCAACACTATCTTTCTCCTGTGTGTCCCAAATGCCCCTATGTTGAAATTTTTCTACCACCATCCATCCATTTCTTAACTTTGGATCAGATATATATATCACAGACTGTGCTTGGGTACAAAAAATATATGGATCATTCTTGTACCAATAACGTTGAACATTAATTGACGTTAGATGATTACTAATTTGAATTCTCCTCTTTCTGGCATTTGTGTCAAACCACTTACATTCGAATAGCACAATACGTCGTCTGGGTCTGTATATCAACTCAATGAATGATTGCAACACTCCGTAGAAGTCAATAATATATGAGTCGTGTTCTCCTGGGACTACAATTCTATAATTCTGAGTGACATGTGAAATATATCGCTGCTCGGTATGAAATCTAACTCCGTTCACAGTGCATCCACTGTATTCGTAAGCCTACTTTTGAGGCCCATATGCCAAGGAAACCAACGAAGAGGACGAGTCCAGTTGACCATTTTGCACTTGGTTGATTATCTAACACATGATAATATTTATGTGTTAATATAACAAACTGAAATATTTACTGTTAGGATAAAAATAAATAGACAATGTTAGGGCTTACAGTTGTCTCAAATCATTTAGGAAATTCTTTTTTGTGTCTTCCATCAATGTTGTGGTCACCACCACATTGTAGCATGGTAATATATTGCCAACAAAAAATGAGTTACGTTAATGTATGACAATAAAAATACACTTATGCACCAAAAACACTTACGTTATATACGGTTGCACTTCATCGCAATTACTCAATATAAACCAATATGCACTTTGAGCTTCCTCAAATGTTAGTAATTTGACACCTACTGCTCCAAACGGTCTGCAATTTTGATGGAACACTGTGATATCTTGCTTATTACTTGCATCTCCATCATAATTTAATGGCCGACGATTAAAATGAGTTTCAATATTCTGCATGTACATCGAACAAAATGTTATTGCCTCACTTATTAAAATAGCCTCTGTTATTGACCCTTCAGGTCACGCCTTGTTTTTCACATATTATTTGTAATGTCCCAAAGCCCTGCAGATATGACAATAAGTTTGCATTAATAATAAATTTAATACACATAAAAAATTTAAGAATGTAATATTTGAAATGGTATAGTACCTCTCAATGGGATACATCCATCTGTAATGTACAAGATCTCATTTCCTAGCTTCAACCAGTAAATGCACGGCCAGATGTACCATCACATCAAAAAAAGCGGGTGGCAATATTCGCTCCAGCTTGCACAGGATTATCACGATTCCTCGCTCAAGTTCGTCAATAACAGATGTGGTTAATGTCCTCTAACATAATTATTTAAAGAAGCCACATAGATCAAGTACAATGTCCCATACATTCAAGGGCATATAAGGTCGAACGCCAACAAGAATGAGAATCTCCATAAGCACATGACAATCGTGACTCTTTAACCCCGTTATTGTATCATCTCTGACCCAACGCCCAATATTTGATGCATAATCATCAGGAAATTTAACCATTTTCAGTCAATCACAGAATGATTTTCTCTCTCATTGAGTTAGCACGTAACTAGCAGGTGGTTTAATAAAACCTCGAGGAGTGACCTGTAAATGCAATTCACTGCAAATTTGTAACGACTTGAATTTCATAACTTGAATTGGGGTAGTAATTCGGTGACTGTGATTAAATTTTTCCAAGAGTAGTGAATAAATTTAGAGATGGCATAAGGGTCAGATTTTAGTATCAGTGTTTATAATATTTGGGATAGATCATTGGGTATGGAAGGAATTATAAGAGTTGGATCAATACTATTACAATTATTTGTACCTAGACTTGTGAACATTTGCTTATAAGGCTTGAAACCATTTGTCAAGCCTCACAAACAAATATCTGTTATGCATGATTTTAGTATATAAAAGAAAGAGAAAACAAAACACCATTTGCTAAACCTCATTTACAAGTGTCTAGCATGTATGTATTTTGTATTGTAACCTTTTCCAAAAAAAAAATGTATGTATTTTGTAAAAAAAAAAATAATATACATGAGATAAGAAAAAACCCACAATCCACGTTGGTCTTTCTTCTTTCATCATTTTTCCTTCTTCCCTCCCTAACAAAAGAACTCCCAACCTATTCTTTCCAGAAAATTTTTCACATATTCTACCAAATCTAGGGCTCCAAAGCTACAAGCAAGCTTGGAAGTGTGATTAGAAAGCTTAAGGAGTTATATTTGTGAAGAAATAATTTAAATTAAAGTAAGAAAAGTAAAAACCCAAATCTTAATTTGTAAAGTTTTGATGATTTGATGCTTGAAGAATGTTATTAGTTTGAGTTTAATGATGAATATGTGGTTTTGAGACAATGAATTGGAGATTTGAGGAATTCCTCAATTTGTAAAATCCTTAAATGAGAAGTTGAGTTGGGATTTATAATTGGTTGTTTGAAGGTGTAATTGATGTTATATGGTGTATTTATTATGGTTATGACTTGGTTATGAGATAGTGTTAAAGAGTGGAATGGATGCTTTGTGATGTATTTGTCATGGTTGTAGCTTGTGTGGTGTTGGGCAGTAAGTTTGATGAAGACAAATTATGGACAGGTTGTGAATATTTATGTATAAGTCAAGTTTGTGGTATCTGATTGATGAAGTGTAAATTTCTAGGTAAACTAGACACATAGTAGAGTAACATATCCAAAATTTAGAATTTTTGGACTTAAGATGAGACTGGACCAAATTTTTGAAGTCGGGCAATCTGCTGCCTATGTGCCCAGTTTTTCCAGTTGCACAGGCCCTGAACTTCAGTCCATAACTTGAGTTTCTGATATCGGAATTGAGAACCGTAAAAACCTACGTAAACTAGATACATTATGGACCATTTCAGTAAAATTTCAACTTCAGATTCATTCCCAATTAATCACAGTGAATTTTCAAAGTTAGATATCAAGCAGTGATATTTCTAGAGAATAGAAAAATATAAGTTTCCACTACCGCATTTGTACAACTCCAAATCTAAGCTCGTAAAATTCATAGATACCATATATATCTCCAACACTCCAGTAGATTAAGTGTCCATACGTTGCATATTCTTTCATGTGATATGAAAATATTCTGAGTAGTAAAGAAAGAAAACTAACGTTATTTTGACTTTAGATCGACGTCAGGACACTCGGAGGTCACCTACACCGCATACCGCTTCTGAATTTCCATAGCACTGTGAGTGGAGTACTTATTTCAGAGTTTTGAATGTGGTTTTGGTTATGATATTGCACATCATTAATTAATTTATTTGATTTTAAATGATGATTTCATGTGAACGAGAAATATGGTTTGAACTTTTATAAAGCTTGGTTTCTAATAAATGCTTTGATGATGAAAATGATTTCAAATATATATGGATTTATGATTTTGGAGGCATGGGGGGGAAAACCTACCTCAGATGTAACTTGATACAGATATAGAATTGACGAACATGGTATTGATGGGTATCGGTATTGATACCTGATATAGACGTGTGCACACGAGATGCAGGACTAGAGATGATAGATGCCTCTAGATCCTGGATATTGGGCTAGGGGGACTGTGAGTACAACATCCCTAGACCCGGATATTTCAGAGACAGGTTGGTGGCACTGATAGCACCACTGTTGTCTGGTTTAGTGGCTTGGAGGACTGTGCGTACAATGCCCCAAGACCACATGATTATGTACAGATTTACCGATGACATTTCTGATGATGATACTGATGTTTTCTTCATTGATTTCAAAAGTTTTGAAAGGGAAAAACTTTGATTTATGATTTAAGAATTTTGAAAGATATTGTTTTGAATATGAGTATATCTAATACTGTTTTATTTTCTGGTTTTATAGCTCCACTCACTGAGTTCTTTAGGACTCACCCCCCACTCTCCAGGTTTTGCAGGACCTTTTTCTTGGTGAGCCAATGTTGTATTCTGAGAGGCATGGATCCGAAACAGGCGCAGCACTGCAGTCACTAGTTTTATGGGTTCATCATGTTGTATCTACATTCATATAGAATGTAGTTTCTTTTGAGTTTATGTGATGTAAAATCTATGTATATATGTGTGGTTATTTCTTATCTGGATTGTGTACATGTCATGTTTAATATTTCACACAATTATTCTACATGATGAGAATATGTTTGCATATATGGTTGATTTTTTGTTTTAGTCAGAGGCTTAGATGACAGTGGGGTTCTGTCGTCTGCCGGTAATATTCCCGGATTGGGAATGTTGCAGAATTGTAAGATTTTGTAGGTCCAATCTAGTATTTACAGTGTATTTTGTCTTACCCGGAATATTGAAGAGTGTGCCCACTAAACTCTCGCATATATTTTTTTTTCTATATGCATTACATCCAAATTATGTCACAAACTCAGAGTCCCCCAATATTCTAACTCAAAGAAAATATTTTTTCCTATCTAATTCAACTCTTCAGGTTGACGTTTTCGATTTTTATCTCTATTATTAGGATGTTTCCCTGGTGTGCTGTCTCTAAAATGTTGATGTTGGCAAAGTATGTTGAATCCAGACAATGGACTGGGCATACTCTAAGGTTCTTGTTGACCGTTGAATAATTTACTCATCCGCCAAGGATGACTCAACTCAAGAAATCTCTTGTGCCTTATGTATCATATTTTATTCCGTAATCATTGCGAAGGTGTTTGACCCGCATAAACTGGACATGCCATGTATCCTTTAGTGCTCCATCTAGATAGTGAACCATAAGCTGGAAAATCATTAATGGTCCATAATAATGCAGCATGCATCTGAAAATAATGCTCGAAAGCTGCATCATAGGTATGTGACCGGCGTAAACACACACGTATAACGCAAGCGCACGTATCGTTCAAGTAGTATAAAAATATCGATCCCACGAGGACTTAATATCTAATCTATTAATTTTATGAGGTCAAATGATTACTAGTATCTAACAGGTTGTTTGATTGATTTGAAATGGTGACGATTCTAAATTTAAAAACAAGTAAATAACATTGTTCGAAAGTAGATTTTAAGAAAATTTAAAATTAAAAACTATCTAGGGTTGTGATTTCTTCCAATATCATTTTAAATATGAAGTGGTTATCTTAAAGTTGGGTAATATATTGATTTATTAACCTGGAACACTAAATTATGTGTAAGCCTCTGTCGATGGTCAGACACAAATACCCAGTTTAATCCAATTGAACCATATGTCTATGTCAACCAAATTATCTGGATTCATTAAGTTTAAGTTCCAATTATGGCTACCCCCGCCCGACAGGTATATTCCTATCCTGTAAGGAAATCTATTAAATGGTTATCTATCCTCAAGGAAGATCGTGGGCTATTAAGTCTAAGGTCTTAAACCTAAAATCCCTATGTCTAGTTCATTTTAGATTTACCAGTTCAATTTTATTAATGGCCAGTTAATAAAAAGCATTAGGATTAAGACTCAATAAATAAACCTTTATATTACCCAAACTATAATTTAACCCCTTATAAACCGGTGATATTGGATTTCATCACAACCCCAGATAACTGGCTTAGTTACGACACATATTTACAGGTAGTAAAAACTTAAATAAAATAAAAGACATAAAGTAAAATACTAAAAATTAAATACTGAAAATTAAATGCTGAAAGTAAATTGCTGAAAGTAAATTGCTGAAAGTAAATTGCTGAAAAGTAAATTGCTGAAAAGTAAATGCTGAAAGTAAATTGCTGAAAAGTAAATAAAGTAAAAGTACAATAAAAGAAAATGCTGAGGTAAAAGGATCCGCTTTTATTACTTCTATTTTAGATATCTCCTTTAATATAATATATTAATTTTGCATGATAATTACCAACCAGCCATATAGGCGGTATCCAGATTAAGTCAAATTAATAATTAATTACCAACCGACCAATCAAGTGGTATCCAGTTTAGTCAGGTTAAAACCAATTTAAATAATTACCAACCGACCAATATGGCGGTATCCTCGTTAAGTCAGGTTTTAACTAGTTTATATATTATAATTAAGGGAGATTAATCTAAATATTAGTCATAAAAGTTTTACCTTTTACCCCAGCAAAGGGGAGTTACCTCCTCATTACTGAAAAGTAAAAATTGAAAATTAAAGAAAGAAAAGTACTGTGCGTAAAAGTAAATTGCGGAAAGTAAAAACTGAAAAGTAAAGAAAAGAAAGTGCGAAAGCGGAAATTAATTACTGAAAGCTATAAATAAACAAACAAGATACAATCTTCTTAGTATTCTTAAGGAATTCCTTAGAAGAAAGGATGAATTTTACAAATGAAATGACTTGGTATTTATAGGCAAAATTTTGCCTCCATCAAATCATCCACCAAATCAATTATTAATTGCTCCACTAATTGCTCCACTAATTGCTCCACCAAATCAATTATTAATTGCTCCACTAATCTCTTATCATGTTTGGTGATGATTTGATAATTTTTATTATTTATTTATTAATTTATTTTTTGCTTTGAAAATGATTGAAAGTGACTTTAATAATTACACACTACACACTTCTGGATGGTTCATCAATTTCGGGCATGAAATATTCAGAATTCGAAATTATTTTTTCTTTCAAAGTTGTAGATATTTGAGTCTTCTTTAATCTGAAACTTGAATCAGCTCAATCCGATATCTGAGTAAAAAGTTATGCCCAAAATACGACAGATGCGCAAAACTGGAATTTCCAAAACTGCACTTTGTCAAAACGCCCTTTCAAGTTTCCAATCTCCAAAATTAAAATATCAAGTCCAATAATTGCCCTTATTTGACCCATATTTCGTCCTAAATGATTTCATTAAGTCCCAATATTATTTTATCAGTAAAATAAACTAAAACACATCAAAACGTTCATCAAACCCGAGAAACTAAACAAAATATTAAGTAAAAGGGGCGGTAAATATTGATATATTTTCCACTCATCAGTATGCACACCACATTCCATAATGTTTGTAACTCATCGATCAATGGTCTCGAGTAAATATTCATATCTTTACCAGGGGAACGTGGACTAGGGATAAGCAATGACATGAACATGAACGGATCCTTCATACATTTCCATGGAGGTAAGTTATATGGAATAACAATAACGGGCCACATGTTGTAAGAGTTGTACATATTCCAAAATGGGTTAAAACCATCATAGGCAAGACCTAACCTGACATTACAAGGGTCCTCAGCAAAATGATGGTACATGTCATCAAATTCCTTCCACTCTGTTCCATCCGCAGGATGTCTAAGTATGCCCTCCGCACCGATCATCTTTTCATGATGCCACATCATGTCAGTCGATGTGTGTCGTGACATGAACAACCTCTGCAGCCTGGGCGTTAATGAGAAATATCACAATATCTTTTGAGGCACTTTTTTCCCCATACTATGGACTTTGTACCGACTTTCACCACATATCGGACAATATTCAAGTGATTCATACTCGGCACGAAATAATACACAGTCATACTTACAAGCATGAATGGATTCATACCTCATTCCTAGATCACGCAACATTTTCTTTGCCTCGTAATACGACTTAGGCAATTCGCTTCCAACCGGTAACATTTGCCCCAGTAACTCTAGCATCATATCAATACTTTTGTTTAGACCCGGCCAAGGTTCCGGTTCGGAACCGGAACCGAACCGGCACCGGTTCGGACCGGTTCCAACCGGAACCGAACGAATCCGGTTGGAACCGTAGGGTTCCAGAGGAACCCTACGCGCCCCCAACGGCTACTAGCCGTTAGGGCCCCAACGGCTAGTAGCCGTTGGGGGGGCAGAGAGCCGAAAATAAATTAAAAAAATAAATTATATTTATTATATAAAATATAAATTACTAATGTACCCCTAATAACGGTAATAAAACGGTTATATTTATGGGCATTTTTGGTATCAAAAAAATTCTAAAATTCTATAAATATGATTCATTTTTCATAATTTCATCACACCAAATTCTCAACTCTCTCATTTTCTATAAATCTCTTATTCTCAATCTTACTTCAATACAATTCTCTTATAATCTTATATTCTTATTCTCAATCTCAATTCATTTAGTTGTTAATTTGTTATCATTCGCATCGCAATTATTCAATTTTCTTATTTTTCTTCCTAATTTCTCAAACGAAAAATGGCAAGCTCATCTGAGAACATTATGTCAAATATGCCAACCCAATAGAGCGGCCCTAGTGTCAGTGCACAATCACGGAGAAGAGAAGTTAAGGCTCGGTCCTCGGATATTTTCAAAATTCATTTTACTTTGGAACGCCTAGAAGATGGTTCACAACGAGCAATTTGCAACTATTGTGGGGTTCTCTATAAATTTTCTGGTGGATACGGCAATATGATCAAGCACATGGAAAAACATCATCCGGTTGAATTTGGCATTGATACGACGCAGACTCAAATGGCCAGGTTACCATCATCTAGTAGAGGTACGAGTAGTGTAGATTTATTTAAATATTCTGATGCAAAAAATAGAGAAGAATTTGCGAAATTAACATGTATGGCACATCTTTCTTTAAGCTTTGGTGAAAAACTTCATTTTACTAATTACGTGCATAATGCTTTAAACCCTGCTGCATGTAGAATGACTCGAAACACAACAAAACGTCATATTTTCAAATTATATAAAGATGGTAAAATTATTTTAAATGAAATATTTAAAGAGATGAAAGGTCGTATTTCTATATGTTCTGATATTTGGAGTGACCATTGGCAAACACACTCATACATGGGTGTAACTTGTCATTGGATTGATGCATCATTTACCATGCAAAAAAGACTTATTGCATTTAGAGTTTTTGATGACCCACATACTGCACATAATATTTATAGAATGATGAAGGTAATTTTTGATGAATATGGTTTAGTAGAAAAAATTTTAACAATTGGATTTGATAATGCATCTGCAAATACTGCATACATTCATGATTTAAAATCCTTATGTGAACCAAATTTAGGGGGTCGATTTTTTCATATTCGTTGTACATGTCATGTCCTTAACATATGTGTGCAAGACGGACTAAAATTATTATCACCTTTCCTTGATCCAATTAAAACGGCACTTAACTGTATTTGGTCATATTCTCAAGTTATGAGAGAATGGACCAAGTTTTGTAAAATAAATAGTATTAAACCAATTAAATTTTCAAGAGATGTTCCAACACGTTGGAATTCTACTTATTTTCTTTTATGTCAAGCATTTCAATACAAAGATGCATTATGTAGTTTTTTTTCTCAACATGTTCAAAATATCACACTTTATCCTAGTCAATGGGATATTTGTGAAAAAAATTTAGATATTTTAAGAGTTTTTAATGATGCTACTTTAGTTTTTAGCGGTGTTTATTATCCTACAGCACATTTATTTCTTCTTGAGAGTTTGAATATTGTTGGCACTCTCAATGAACATGTTGACAGTGACGACCCTAATGATATTGTTTTGCTCGAAGCCATTACTGCTATGAAGGTAAAATGGTTGAATTATTTTAGAGAAATTCCTTTACTTTATCTTATTGCTGCTGTTTTTTATCCTAGATTTAAATTAGAAGGTTTGAATGGTGGTTTACAAGCTTACTATGGTTATTTAGGAATATTAGATGATGTTGATATTACGAGCATAATGACGAAATTAAGAAGTGATTTAATTATTTTATTTAATGATTATATTGTAAGATATAACTTAGGAACATTAGGTCAATTAGTAGTAGCGAACCGGTAATTCAAACAAGACTTAGCGCAGGGGATCGTTGGTTATTGCAACGAAATAAAAAATCTAGGGATACGACAACAACTAATAACCCTGAATTAGATAATTATTTATCTACAAATTTTGAGTTTTCTAATGAAAGTTTATGCAGTAAAAATTTTAAAATCCTTGAATGGTGGAACCGGCATCAAAATATATATCATGTTTTATCTATTATTGCTAAAGAGATCTTGGCAGCACCTATTTCCACCATTGCGGTTGAGCAAGCCTTCAGCTTGGGAGGTAATATATTAGAAGCTAGGCGATCTTCATTACATCCAAGCACTCTAGAAGCAACATCTTGTGTGGATGATTGGACTCGAGCTGATCTGAGACAACAAGAAGATGCCCCCGATGATTTTGAAGATTTGTTCGATAATGCTTCTACAACAAGTCCAAGCGGAACCGGAGCCGAAGGATCAACTGATAATGATGATTGATAATTGTAAAATTATAATTTACAAAGGGGATATGTCTAAAAGACTAAAACTTGTAATGGAACTACGTGAGCTTTGATTCCTCTCACCCTTGGAGGATACGTAGGCAACTTAAATTTTTAAAAATTTAAGCTCAAGCTCTTCAATGTAATAAATTTTTTTTATTTATAAAATTCATTTCATTTATTTTTATTAATTTAAAAAAAAATATTTGAACCGAACCATTCGGTTCCGATTAGGTTCGGTGTTTCGGTTCCACACTTGTGGAACCGGAAACCGGCCGGTTCGGTTCGGTTCCGAACCGGAATCGAACCGCCGGCCGGGTCTACTTTTTTTGGTCATTCTGTTGATCACTTTAATGTGTAATAATTTCACAACGAAATTCAAGATCGATATTCTAGCACCTTCAAATGGAATTTTTTTTTGCCTCATCAAGTAGTTCACTAAATAAATTTTGATCATTTCCACTTAACATTGGCATGTCACCATTAACACTATGACCAAGTTGTGGACCTTGTAAGTCATGCAAAGCATCGGTTATCTCATCGTTTGCAGGTTGATTGTAACTACTGCTCCCTTTACCAGAATCAATGAACCATGACTGAGAATTATATTGCTCACCGTGATAAATCCACGTACGGTAAGTTGGTGATATTCCCGGCATGTATAAATGATTATGAACTTTATCTAACAGTTTCCTTTTCCTATTCAAATAATTTGTACATAGACACCGAACACGACCTTCTGCATCAATGTGTTGCTTTGCCGGTTCCATGAACTTATACACTCCGTTATGGTATTCAGCACTCAATCTATCCACCGAGCTCATCCAATTTTTATCTATTTCAGCCAAATACCTAAATATAAAAATATAATTATTAAACATCATATTACACTCATCAATATTACCAATTCATTAATTATTTATTTAAGCATATACATATATATTTAGTTGATTAATTAATTAGTTTACAGAAAAAAAATATATATTTAGTTAATTAACTAATCTACATATATGAATCATAAACCACTAACAAAAAGTATATAATAAACATAATCATAAAAAATGAAAACCATAATTTTTTACAAAGATTAAACTGAAATACTTAAAAGAGATATATAATTATTCTTTGCAAATATAAAGAAAAATAATAAAGAAATATGAAAGAAGATTTACCTTCATGAAAAATTATATTGGCTTTTGCTTTTCTTTCAAAATATCATTTATTTGTTATCTTTTACATTAATTTATGATTTTGAATATTCATCTTTATTTATGGTTCTATTTCATATGATTCAATTTTCTGTTATTGTTGATGCAAATGTCCACAGCTTCAACCAATTGACTTTCATTAATTTTTTTTTTTTGGTTCCATTCCATATAATAACTATTTAAAAAAAAAAAAATCTATATATAATCCTTTCAAATCTTACAAATTCTTATGATATAAATCTTTTAAAATCTTATAAGTAAAAATTATTTATTAAAAGAAATTTCATAAAATCTTATAAGTCATTACATTCTTTAAATGTCTTTTAAAATCTACTGGACTTATTTATCGAAAAATAGTCTTTTAAAATCTTAATTGAATACATCCCCTAAATACTAATAGAATTTTAAAATACAAAATATCATTCCTAAAAAATTTATAAGTCCAATTTAATAATTCTCTCTCTGTATAAATTTTAAATGTTAATTTACTAAATATATTTAGCAGATTATTTAATAAGTGATTTTTGAAAATATAGATTTACCAAACATCTTTAAAAATGTGGAAAGTGATTATTTCAAAATATATATTATGAAACCATCAAAAGGTGTGGTTTGATGATAAATGATTTAGAATTTGATTGCTATGTTTCGAGTAGTGTAAGATTTTGCGATTAGTACGGGAGACTGAAATTTAACATATTGGAAACGACGCCATGGGTATCTTTCCGCAAGTTAGAATGACTGATAATTTCTTGAAATATGCCATGGTCAACTTCCAGACGGCTACTTCTGTAATGTGAAAAGGTTAGAGGTGCGATTTTGTGAGAACATGTTGAATATGTTACCAAGTCATTTGCTAAAACGTTTTCAAAGTGTTGAATATATTGAAGCACAAGTATGTGATTCAGTGTCATATGTTTTCGAAATTGCAAAAGCGAAAGGAACTGGAGTTGAAGGAACTGCCTCGGATGACACACGTATGGAAAGGTGAATCTCAGTCTCCGTAACCTGAAAAGAGTAGAACTGAGTGAATGCCAAGAAAAGAAGGACAAAGCCTAGTTCATTTCGAAGAAATGAGGGCAAGGAAATGCAGCAAATTAGAGAAGATAATTCGGAGGAAACCAGCAGAAGAGATAATACCTTGGAAATAAGAGCACACATTCACAAACTCCATGGTCAAAAGCTTGGTGCAGCTTCAAAAGCTGTATGTAAACACTGATCAACATTGAAAGAAATAATCATGGCGGCAGATGAAGAAGAGGAAGAAGTGGGTCCATCGACAAAGAAGATCACATTTCTTAGTTTGATCGACATGGAACTCATTGAACCAGACAGCCTCGCTTGTTTCTGCTCAGGTTTATATAATACTGAATTCCCAACTTTGAAGTATTTAATAATAACAGAATGTCCAAGCATGAAGACCTTTTGTTATGGAAAAGTACAAGTGACTCCCAAGCTGATGAGTATCTTCTTTGATGATGATGAATTTTGTTGGCCATTCAACATATATATTCAATCAAATGGTAAGTCAACTTAGCTATTGCCCCTTAAATTCCTTTTTGTTTTGTTTTTTTTTAAATCAATGATCTCATTATTTTTGAACAATCAATCCTCGTAATCTCTAAAATAAGCTTATGATATTTAAAAAATATCCACTACTTTTATCCATCAAATATTATAATATGCAGCGAAAAGCTGCTAAAGTTCGTTCTGTTCTAGTTAATTTTTTTTTCCCAAGTCATATTGTCAAACCAGTAACAAAACAAAATGCTTAATTTGCTTATTTACTGCATTTGGTTATTTTAGAAGCAAAAGGAAGATTTAAGTAGAACTTCTGGTGCGCTGGAGGAAGATTTGACTGAAACTTCTGCTGCGTATAAAAAGAAAGAAGGTAACTAACAATTATACAATCAACATGTATATGTATACATACCTATTTGATCTTAAAAAACTGAACCTGGAAGTAAGAAAATGAAATCATGATCGATGGCAAAGAAACTAAGGAAAATAAGAAATCATGATTTGGTGTTCGAACCATTGACATTTTGAATGAAATGATACATTAAATGTAAAAAAAAAATGTAATAGAAGCAAGAGCAAAATAATCTGAAGCTTGGTTACTTGTAATTTAATCGTGTTCCACTCGCACATGTTTTGAAATCAAAAACCCATCAAGCATAAGAGAGTGCCAAAATATAACGGCAAATGTTGAAATATGTGAGGCACATAAGAAAAGTATATGTGAGAGAGATCATTCACAGAAGAATTGTGTCCAAAATAATATGGGCTGCGGCTACAATATCTTTCTTTTGAAAAAAAAAAAAAAAAAGTTAGGAAACCCCACCACCAAACTATCCCTTCCGAGTTTAAGCGGAGCAGGTAAAATCTCTGACTGTCTCAGACTCTTACAAGAAACGCAGTCTCTATATTCAAACCCATGACCTAAAGATCAGACCATGAACCCTACACCACCAAAACACGACTACTATATCGACTAGCAAGCAAACCACAAATAAGAACAGGATCCAGTACAATACCATATGATCAGGAAAAACAAAGAAAAATGTAACACAGAAACATTAAGGCTTAGCGAACCAGATATGGGAATAACAAATTCTGGATACTATAAATTGATGCTATTTTAGTAATGTATTAATACAGAAATGTTAAACCGGTAACTAAAACTTCAAAATTATATGTAATACAACACACAATAGATAATTACATTAACATATAAATAGCAGCAACATACATCACTATGTTTCTTACCTTTTCACTCGTTCCCCAGAACTTCTCGAGCAACAATAAGTTCTTCAAGAAAATCGGCATCACCGCTGTCTGTGGGCATCATAATCTCATCCTCAGTGGTAAAATGGTATCGCTCCCCAATAGCTCTTAGAAACTGGTACACTTCAAACATGGTAGGCCTCTCCTTGGGGATGGTTGGAAGTACACAGTTACATGCAACTTTAAGGAACTGGAAAAGTTCATTATCAACTCCCTTCCCGACCAAGGATCTATCAGTAGCATCTTGGAGTTGACCGCTGCGTGACAGCTGCATGATCCATTCAACGAGATTTCCCTTAAAATTTTCAGGAGCTTTACTCACATTGGTAGGTTTCTCACCAGTCACCAACTCCAGAAGCACAGTTCCAAAGCTGTAAACATCTCCCTTCGGTGTGGCTACAAGAGTTCTTGCGTATTCTGGAGCAACATAACCCAAATCCCCAAACTCTCCATTCACAAAGGTACTTAAATGTGTATCAACTGGATTCATGAGCCTAGCAAGGCCGAAATCAGATATTTTGGGATCAAAATCAGCATCCAATAAGATGCATTTAGAACTAATGTTTCGGTGGATAATACGAGGATTGCAGTTATGATGTAGCCAGGCAAATCCTCTAGCAGCCCCTATAGCTATTTTGAGCCTCAGGGGCCAGTCCATACCCTTGCCAGTATCATCTGCAGGATGTAAAACATCATAAAGGCTACCATTTGGCATGTCCTTGTAAACCAAAAGCCTCTCCTTCTTAGCCATGCAAAAACCTAAAAGAGGAACTAAGTTACGATGTTTCACACTTCCCAGGGTAGCCATCTCAGAAACAAATTCTTTCTCAGAACGTTGCGAATCCTGCAACCTCTTAACCATAAGTGAAGTGCCATCTTCAAGCAATGCTTTGTACGTTGTCCCAGTTCTTCCTGACCCAATAATATTGTTTTTGCTGAAGCTGTTAGTAGCCTTCATGAGATCACTTAATCTCATTTTAGTAATCGACTTCTCAAACAAGGAAACCTGGTAATCAAACACTTTCTTAGTTTGACAAATATAAATGATGGACAAATAAAGAAAGAAAATCATAAAATAGAAAACGAATCAAGGAAAGTGAATACTTTACTAGATAAAGTATAAATTAGCTTGCCTTAATGCCTTTAGTTCCGGTCAAACTCTTTGCCCATTTGTTTCCTTCAGGGTCGTCATCCTTCTTCTTCTTCACTGACATTCTACGGAAATAGAAGAACAGACCAATACCCACAACTAATGCTGCAAAAGTCACTCCGCCAATTGCTGCCCCAGCAATAATTCCAGTGTGAGGGCCCTTAGAAGCTCCCTTGCAATCATCCAAAGGATCCCCACAGAGTCCTTGATTGTTTGCAACATTGTCTTGTGAAAGGGTAAGATTGGCAAATCTCGGAATTTGCCCAGACAGAAGATTATTAGCTACACTTAAAAATTTTAACCGACCAAGCTGGCCTAGCTGAGGAGGAATCTGACCAGACAACCGATTGTGGTCTAGTTTAAGGCTATTCAAGTAGGTACAATTTGCAAGATTTTCAGGGATAGCTCCCGAGAAATTATTGGATGAGAGATCAAGAGTAGTCAAAAATCCAACTAACCGAGAAATATCAACTGGAATAGGTCCAAAGAGCTCGTTGCTTGAAAGATCTAAGCCAGTCATGCTACTGCAATTTTTAAGGCCACGAGGAAACTGACCCTTGAGTCCCATATCCGTAAGGCGGAGATTCAAAACCTTATTCTCATCCGGGTGCCAACACTCAACTCCAATAAACTTACAAATGTACCCTTCAGTATCATTGTTAAAATTCCAAGAAGAATTCAAGTAATTAAGAGGGTCCTTGAGTGAAGCTTTAACACTTTTCAAGCAAGCAATATCTTCCTCAGTACCATAGCTAAGACTACAGCAAAGTAAAAAACAGAGAGAAACCCCAAAAATAGTTTGGCTCTTCAGTTCCATGTTTATGAACAAACCCGTCAAAATCCACCACCAGTTATCCTAAAAGAGAAATCCTTTTTTTGACAGCAAGTTAGCAAATTAATGACCTTCAATTACTAAACCCACAAAATCAAAACTCCTCACACCACCAAAGCCTGAAACAAAATTCCAATTAAAAAATAATAACAGAAAAATAACATCAAATTCAGCACGAACAAGCAGTGTGCATAGAATTTCAACTTTACAGTTATTCTAAATCAAATCAATAGACCAAAAAAAAAAAAACAGAAATTCAAAAAGAACAAGTTAACCCAGTTGACTTTATCAAATCAATAAAAATAAAAATTAAGAAACCAACCCACCTGAACTCCCACGAAGGCTAACTGAACAAGATCGAAGAAGAACAGGCAAAAGGGTGCTTGAAAAAACGAACAAGCAGCGATCTTTCCGCTTGGAAATGAAGATTCATGGTCGTCGTCGTCAAGACAGTAACTTGCTTTAGCAATTCAACAAAGAAATAAAAAGCTACGAAAAAACGTGGAAAGTGGGAGAGAAATATGAAAAGAAAA
The DNA here is from genome assembly GCA_019454045.1 of Zanthoxylum bungeanum. Taxonomy (NCBI): domain Eukaryota; kingdom Viridiplantae; phylum Streptophyta; class Magnoliopsida; order Sapindales; family Rutaceae; genus Zanthoxylum; species Zanthoxylum bungeanum. The sequence goes on from SKCR01009368.1 coordinate 70,915, forward strand.
AACAAGAGGGGCAAATGTGGAAGCAAAATGGGTTATCGGGTCAAACAAGGGGAGGCCATGTTATTTTTTTTTTTTCCAAGTTCAGACGACGACTGAGACTGCGATAACGCGTTCACTTTTGGGTGCTTGCTTGACTTTGTTTCAAAATCTGATCTTTTTAAGCATTTGGGTTTAAATTGGGATAGAATATTTTTTATAAAAATTTAGGATTGTCGGAAATTTTATTTATTGTTGTTTAAGTCCGAAATGAGTAATTTAATAATGAGATTTTAGTGATTCAAAAAATATATGAATAATGACAGTTTCTTTTTAATTGGCATACAATTTTTTATTGGAAAATAAATTTGAGCTAAAATATATCATAACAAGATATTGAAAAGTAAGGAGATATTAAATTATTAAAATTTTGAGGGTGATTCTTATAAGATGTCTGAAGTCAGTCCATGAATGACCTATTTTCCAGAATCGACCATTCTAAAAGTCTTGTATTTACCTGTTCCGTCTAAGTTCGAAACGGATAATTTTAATAGTGAAATTTTCAATGATCTAAAAGAAATAAAATATATGGTGTGAATGAATAATGACAGTTTCTTTTTAATTGGCGTACAATTTTTTATTAGAAAATAAATTTTAGCTAAAATATATAATAAGGAGATATTGGAAAGTGATGAGATATTAAATTATTAAAATTTTGAGAATGATTCTTATAAGATCTCCGAAGTCAGTTCTCTGGAATCGGCTATTCTAATAGCCTTGTATTTAGTACTTACTGAGAGTAATATTGTCCAAGATTTGGTTTACTCGTAAATTTCTTCGGAGTGGATCAACATCCAAAACAATAGCATGTGTCGAAATTAAGTAGAGCAGATAAAATCTCTGATTGCTTTAAGTTCTTATAAAAAAACACACCTCCTGAACTAAACTCACAACCTAATAACTAAATTATAAGTTCTCACCGCTCGAGAAGATCGTTGACCCACAGACTAAGGTTGTTGCTAAGTCTTATGTCCAGCCAACTAACGTCACACCTACAAGGCAAGCGAATAAATCTTTCTCAAAATGTGAAAATACGCTATTAGCCTAGGTTCTGATCCTACGCGGAATATATCACAATTAACTAAGACAGGTCCTAATTAATGTGTCTGTGGAAATCCAACACGCAACCACAATATCCAACAATATTAAAATCCACAATATCAATTCAAAGTAAAATATAAATTGCGGAAAATAAAATCAATCACACAAAATCAACACAATAATTTTGGTGACGAAGTGGAAAACTCGTGCGAGTAAAAAATCTCTCTGGATATATCGGTTACCAGCCCAATCCACTATATAGAGAATAAGGTCAAGACCTATGGTGGCAACTCCACCAACTCAAGTACCTCAATACTGCAAGAACTCAATGCAACTCTTCAAGCCCACGACCCACAGTTTTCTTCAGAACCTCTAAAGTCGCTGAGTAGATTGTATCACTTCTAACGCCGGAACTCCGACTATCAGTCTTCCTTCTAAACAACTCTAAAGGATTATGAATTTTGGGTTATGTTGTGTTGAATGTTTATCAAAGAGGGATTCACACCATTAATGAAGAAGACAAGAAAATGGAGAAGTCTTCAATGGTGGAATCAAAAAGGTTGAAAGTTTTGAGAGATTTTTGCTCAAGGAAAATGTATTTCAACCCTTGGGAAAAGGTGGCTCAATGTTTGTTTATATAGGTAGAGCAAAGGAAAAGAGTTTCCTAGTGTTTTTTTGGCTTAAAAACGTGTCTAAGATAACCTATGAAACTCAAACGCGAAGTTTCTGCCTCGAAAATGTTCGAACGTAAGTAAGAACGCCACATGAACGTGGGTCGCGGATTGGTTTTCAGGTGCAACTTAAAATGCTTGTAACTTTCTCGTCCCTTGGCCAAATCATGTGTTCTTTATATGTACGCGATCGTCTTCGAGTATACTTTCCAATGCAACTGATATCATATCAATTTGATCGCTAAATCTTCTAGAATATTCAAAAGAGTAAACATCACTCGGATAACTCCATCAGATTTTGTCTAAATACTTGTCCAATTGCTCTGAGATCTTCAAGACTCATTACAACTCAATTGAACTTATTTTATTACGGACATTGCCAATAAAAACGGAACTAAGAAAATGAAAGCCACACATTTCTATACGTAGGGGCATTCATTCTTAATTTTTCATACATTTGACATTCACTACTCGTTATTGAGAGCATTTATTGAAAACTAATAAATTATGAGAACACTGAGCATCGTCCATTTATCTTTGAAACTTAAATCATTTTGTCTAATTCACCATCATATGAATGATATAATATCACATCACTAATCAATAATGACATAACATATGGGGTTTTGTTAGGAGTGACAAAACGAATAGACGATTCAAATTTGTATCAAATCATAAATGATTTGAATCAAAATATGAAGGATTTATATTCAATTCATTTACTAAATGAATATTAGGATTCGTGATTGTAGGTGCTCAGATTCAGCCATGCAATTAGGGACGGAGGTTAATATACAGTTAAATCTTCCTTAGCAAACCTCCTCAATGGAACATCTGCAAGCAAACAAAGGTCTAATGTGAGGGTAACACATGTCATGGTACTACAATGTCAGTAGACAGAAGAGGCAAGACTGACCCCTGGGGTCCGAAGATTTTCGGAGAAACTAGGACTTGACCGGAGAGGTTAGTCCTCGTCCCCGACCTCGGAGTAACGTTATTCCAAAGTAACGTCACTCTGATGTCATTTCACTCCATAATGGAGAAACTCTGAACTCAGTCCAATCCGATCTAAACCTATTATGGAGAGAACTCACTCCGGAACTATCAGAGTACATCAAAAGCATTCCGACCTCGATATTAGTACTCTGAAGTACATGATGTCACATATATCCTTATTCGAGATTAATGAACTTCAATGACAATCCATTTATCTTAGCATGTAAGCATGATTTAGCATGCATAATTAAATCTAATATCAAATTAGAGCATGTATCATGTCAAGTGTACATCATGCATCTGAATTCTAGTTATAGACATATGTCAATTAGAAATTGACCTACACACATTTAACCCTATATAAGGTAATTAGTTTGCAGATAACGAGGTTGGTTGGAAAATTCATTACTCACTAAATATAATTAAAGTATAACATAAAACACCATTTATTAACAACTTTATTGCAAATGAGAAAGTGAGGGGAAGATTCTAACCTACAAACACACACGTGCGGTCCAACTATAGAAAGCTTTCGTAACAAAGTCCAAAATTGATTTTGGACTCTGAATGCCAGGCCCATCAAATAGAAGGTAATAAATATTATTTCTCTATCCCATTTTTACCGCCCACAATATTAGCATAATATTATTTAATGACATAAATTAACATGATTTATTTATATTAATTCTTTATACATGTTTATATATATATATATATATATATATATATATATATATATATATATATATATGAGTTGGTACTTGAAGTGCCAATTTGAATTGTATATTTTATTATTCATTTAATAAAATAACTACATTTTTATGGTATTGTCATTATGCATATTAGATTGATGTATAAATATGCTAAGAATGACATCAACCTCAAAATAGTCTTGTAGTAATACATGACACTAAGTAGTTCGACATTGGGATAAGTATTACTATTGTAAACTATTCTTAAAGTAAATATTCATAATCGTTTGTTTTGGAATACAGTCGAATTCCTATAACCTAGAAGACTAACACATGTCGTATATTGGAATTGAAGTTCCAATAGTTTAATCTGATGTACCATGAGTTTTGGAAACTCGTATAGATATGTGGGTATTGGTTGGACCGAATACTGAATGACTCACGGACGATTCCTAATAGTTGGAAGTACACACCACTGTCAATAGAAATCTCCTCGAGTCGAACAGCATATGTAATCCTTAGACATAGGATGGCATTGATTTTGTATCAGATCCTCCACACTTTGATGTCATGTATATCAGAAACCTTTCATAGTCTGACTTCTAGATGTTTGTTGGGTGTGGATCGATACACTCAGTAATCAAGTGCGAAACAAGATAGGATCTGTCGGCCCTTATGTGTACCACAAGGGATTTAGGCATCCATGTAAGTAAGTCACGATTCCTAAAACTTTGGCCAAAGTTGATCACCTAGGGTGGATCACATCAGTTATGAAGAATCGTGGACATGTCGACATGAGATGTGTGCCTCGGAAACTTGACGGTATATGCTATGTTTCCTAAGCACAACTCGGATAGCCTACGACAGAGAGATTATTAAACTTATGTGATGACATTGACTTGTATAGTTCAGAAAGGTTGTTCATGTTTTTCGCGAATTCAAAGGTGGCCGAATTGCATACATATTAGAGAGTCCCAATATGAAGTGTACTCGTTGAGCACTTGGGTAGCCGATTAATTTTGGTAAAAGATAATATTCGATATTATAATAATCAAGTATTTATTAGATAACATTGATTATTTACTTTGACCTAATTGGATTAATTCAATAATTACACAATGGCTTAATTGTAAATTCATAAATATCTCTATCATTGGAGGATATTTTGGTAATTGTAAATATGCAATTATAGGTGGTTTTGGTTTGATTTAATTGGATTAAATCAAAGTGGAAAACATGTAACTAATCAATAAATTAGACTTTGTTTATATTTAATTGGAGTAAATCAAAGTAGTAGACAAATGTGATTAGTCACGCCTAATTATATATATTTAGATAAATTGGATTAAGTCCACTTAAAAGTTGATTAAACTTTTATTAATTAAAAATTTCCTAAGTTTTGCTATAAATAGCAAGCTTGGGGAAGGTTTTAAACACAAGTATAAGCATAAGCAAAAGCTTGAGTAGGCTAAACACAAGCATTTCTTGGGAGATTAGCCTAAGTCAGAGAAGTGTTTAGAGAAGCTTGTGAGGTCTCTATAATATTTCATCTAGAAGAAATCAAGATTGGATCTTTGAGTGAAGCTTGCTGTATTGGAATCAATATTGGATCTTGAAGTCAAGCTTGCAGACCCCGAAGGTTCTCCAACCATTTCAACAAATGAGAAGTAGATTGGATCTTGCATCAAGCTTAATAGGTAATGTTTGATATTCTCCTAAGCTATGTTCATTTGTGTATTGGATACATGATCGCATAGCTTAATATTGAAATAGGGCTAATCAATTGTGTTATGATACTTTGGAAGTATAAACACAACATGCTTATAAATTAGGTCAAAGATATTTGTGTTGGACATGAAACAATTAATTAGAGTTTGGAATTATAGATTAAATCTTAGGCTATGGCTACCATTCTAGAATCACTTGAACACCTTTGAGTGACCTAGAATTGTTCACGAGTCACTTCATAGTGAGATTCTAATTTGGTTTGTGTTTTGGATTCAAAATTTACGCAAGTGTATATTTAGAATAAATTTATGTTTTTGTAAAAATTTTTGATATTTTGAAAAAAAAAACTTGGGTTTTATTTTATAACATGTGCTGATGTTGGTTTTGAAATTAAAAATTTATTTTTATGAAATGTTTAGGGAAGACCGAAAGCTATTAGGATAATAAACTCTATTTGCTCCAGCTCTTTGGAAATTGTCTAGACAGCGGAAGCTTTGAAAAAAAACAATAATAATAATAATAAAGTGAGTTGTTGTGTGCTACAGTGACACGCAGACTATAGCGCGCACTATAGCGAGTACATTGTGCGCGTCCCTGTAGCGAGTAAAGTGTAGGTGTCATTGTAGCATGCACGGCACGCGCTACGCACGCTGATTTTATTTTTCCCCGTTTTTGAGTTTCTGAACTCTGATTCAGCCCTAGTTTTTTCCTATACACTCGTAATGGAATATAACATTCCATTAAATATTTTAAAATTACACATATACTTGATATTTATGGGTTAGACCCATTTTCACTGCACGGGGCACCGATCCGACCCAATGGTTCCACATCTGCTTATTCATGTGTGTGTGAGAGAGAAAATAAGCAATTAAAAGATTTACTAAAAATAGTTCACCAAATGTAGAAAATACTATTTTTTTTCTATATTAATTGGTAATAACTTCTCGAATATTAGTTAAAAAATGATAATAACTAGTAAAGGAAAATAATAAAATGAATCTTAAAAGAATAAATGAATCGTGAAATCTAAATTCGTGTCAGATTCGTTTAATAAGCGAATCGATTCGAATCAAATTGACTCATTTATTAAATCAATTTAATTTTTCAAATTCATATTTGCTTTAATTTTATTTAACAAAAAAAAAATTGTGTTAAATCATTTTCAAAAAAAAAAATGTTAAATAAAATTATTTTTTTAAATATTTTAACAAATATAACAAGATATTATTGGGTCGCTCCTTGTTTGGGTTTACTGTGGGCTTGTGAGCGTGAATTATCACAATATAAAAGTCCAATTGTCGCTCGTCGAAACTTTCCTCTTTCTCTCTCTTAGGGATTGCAGAGTAGCGGCGGCCACGCACCAAACCAAAAAAATGGATCGTTAATTTACTATTTCCACGATATTTCTCACTCTCTCCGAGTGTTTTTCTTATCGCATCCACAGGGTAATTTGGTAAATTCTTACTCTCGAAGCTAATTAGTTCACTGCATGTTCAATTTTTTTTTTTTTTTTATTTCGACTGTGTGCACTTCAGATCGGGTTTTGAAAAAAACCACTTCCATTTTCCAGCAACGTCATCGTTTTTACTTAACCTCTCTTAGAGCTGACATACAGTTTCTTGTTAGCGGCTGTTGATGGTTGATTTTCTCTATGGATTTGTTTAGTTAGGGTTTCGGTGTTTCGTTGATGTGACTTCGGTGATCTCTTGGTTTGGGTAGCTTATTTGGTGAACTTGAGCTTTGTGAATCAGTGGTGAGTTTTTGTGATTTTTGATTATGTGATTGATGATTTGCTTGAGTTGTTGAGCTGATTTCTTGTAGTATGATTGTGCTGATTATGTTTAGTTCATAACTAAATGGATGCTTATGGAGTTCGAAACATGTTTGGGGGTTTTTCAGTTTCCATTTTGCATATATTTCGGGTATTTTCAGGGGCTTTGAGCACATTTAGAGACTGTGGACATTAGGTTATTATTCTTTGTTATGTCAGTGTGATTGGGACATAGTTATGTCCTCCAATAATCTGTTGATGTTTTAAATAGGTTTGATTCTTGACTTTCATATGCCAAACCTGAGATATCATGTCCTGAGAGCTGAGAGCCTACATTTTCAAACTATAGAACTATATTTTTATTTTTATGTTGTAGCACATTGGAACTTCAGGAAAATAATTGTTGCTATTGAGTATTATTAATCTGTGGTGGTATTTTATCGTCTATCATTTGTAGCCGTTTATTTCGATTGGATTTAATTTTATGATGCTATTAAGATTGTCTTGCTTTTGTAAGTTTGATCTTTTCGAAGCAATATAAACACATGGTGGATGCTAAAAAGTTTTGTATTGCAACTTTTGTTTGATAGATGATGGTTGAAATCTTTTCATGTTTGTACTGTTTATGCCTTTTTCTGGGTAGGGCTGGTTCTACTTGTCACATTTCCTTTTTTATCCTTTATGCCGTTTCCCTCCTAGCATTTCTGCCATGGAAGACACCCAATCAGTTGCAACACTCATGGACTCTACAACATCTAAGATTCAACAACTTCAGAAAGCATTTGCTGAACTTGAAAGTCATAGGGCCATAACCCTTAATTTGAAATGGAAGGAACTTGAAGATCATTTCCATGGGCTTGAGAAGTCCTTAAAGAGAAGGTTTCATGAGCTGGAAGACCAAGAAAAGGATTTTGAAACAAAAACAAGGAAAGCCCGTGAAATGCTGCAGAAACGGGAAGCTGCTGTTTTGGCCAAGGAACATGCCACTCTGGAGAAGCTCCAGAAGAAGAGAGATGCTGCTGTCTTTGCCATTGCTACTGCTCTAGATAAACAGAGGAAGGTATCATCTGCTGAGCCTGCTGTTGTTTGCAATGTTGATGAAAGCAGGGCACCAACTGTTGAAGTCACACTGCCTGATTCTTTGTCTCTTGAAAGTAACTTTGAAGGCAGCAAAAACTCTTCTGAGAATGAAAACATGGAGCTGAAGGCTTATCCGCAGTTATTTAAACTATGTCAAGAGATGGACTCTGAAGGATTGCACAAATTTATATCAGACAACCGTAAGAACCTTGCTGTTCTAAAGGAAGAGATTCCACTTGCTCTAAAGGCTGCTGCAGACCCAGCCCGTTTGGTATTGGATTCTCTGGAAGGTTTTTACCATGTGGAGGTGCCAAATGTCGATGGAAAGAAAGATTCAAACTTATTGGGTCTCCGCAGAACCTGTATTATGTTGATGGAATGCCTTAGCATTTTGCTAGCAAATCTCGATCTGAATTCTCTTATCGCTGTTATCTCACAAGATGTTAAGGAGCAGGCAAAGGCAATTGCTGAAGAGTGGAAACCAAAGTTGGATGCTCTTGATTTGGATGATAGCAATGGAAACTCCTTGGAGGCTCATGCTTTCCTGCAACTTCTGGCAACTTTTGCTATTGCTTCTGACTTTAATGAGGAAGAATTATCAAGGTTAATACCAATGGTCTCTCGTCGTCGCCAAACACCTGATTTATGTCGCTCTTTGGGATTGTCAGAAAAAATGCCAGGTTTGTTCTTTTATCTGAATTTAATAAAATTTTCCGTTTAAGGTATTTGTTGTGGTTTCATGAATTCTTTTCTTTTAGGTTTAACTATTACTATCAATGTTCTTCCTTGATGACTCCTTGAACAATTCGAATCTTCTTGCATTTTGTCTGTCATCTCTTAGAGTGAGTTGAGCAAACATAGATACAAAACTAATTGTTACTTCTGAGATTACTCTGCTTGGGTGGACAGATCTAATGGATTTATATGGTAGTTGGCAAAATGGAGTATTTACATTCATGCATGTCATTTTTGGTTATCCTAGCTGCAGCATTTATTGCTTTCTTTTTCCGTTATACTGCTTCTTTAGGTGTAATTGAAGTTCTGGTGAATAGTGGAAGGCAAATTGACGCAGTTAACCTGGCTTTTGCATTTGAGCTTACTGAGCACTTTTCGCCTATGCCTTTACTGAAATCCTACTTGAAGGAGGCAAAAAAGGCTTCTTCTCTGGTGAAGCCAGGAAACATGTCTCCCTCAGCTGAGGTGCATTTCCTGCTCTCTCCTAGTTTTTTTTTAAATGAATTGGTGCTTCCTTATTCTTTGATTCTACTATTCCAACTGGGAAGTAATGTAATTGTTATGGACTTGCGACTCTACCATCCTAGCTTGCGTAGTGTCAAGATTATCACTCTAGAACATCTAAATATATCCATTAGAAGTTTCTTGGCTGATCCTTTTTCTCAGTGGAGCTTTGCCTAAGAACAAAACATCATGTTATTTTTGTGGAAGCATTTGTCATATCTAACATACTTTCTCTTCTTTCAGAATGAGGTCAACGACCGAGAGCAGAGTGCTCTTAAAGCTGTGATCAAATGCATCGAAGAGCATAACCTTGAAGAGCAGTATCCTGTAGACCCTCTCCAAAAGCGTGTTCTCCAGCTAGAGAAGGCCAAGGCTGATAAGAAAAGGGCAACTGAAGTTACCAAGCCGCAACCAAAGAGGCCCCGCGCCAATGGTGCTGGATACGGGCCTCGAGTCACTAATGTTGCTGCTGACAAGACATTCTATCCTAGAGTTGCAGATAGGTACACACAATATGTGTATGACAGACCCTACTTTTACACCGGACCTGCAGACAACCACAGTCCCTCCCTCCTCGGTTCTGCTACTTACAGCTTCTCGCCCAATCATGGCAACTACTTTGGCAATGGCTACCAGTACCAAGCTGTCCAGGCTCCTTATCTTCACTAATTGATAAAGATGGCAGAAAGGTGACTATGATTTAACTGCTAGCCTTTAACCACAGAGTTCCCTGTTGCAGTGTATGAATGAATTTAGTATTTCAAAAAAAACTCCAAAAACAAACTATATTAATTTTAGTCTGTTGTACAAGAATGTATTTTGATCCTCTAATATATGTACTTTTATTTCTGTATCTATAATTTCATTTTGTTGTACTGTGTTTACATATTTTTCTTGCCATTTGATTCTTGAATGCACTCAAATTGAAATGAAGCTTTTTGTGGGTAGTGTATAGAGATTAGACATCAAACTCGTAATCGCCTACATTCCCGCTCCAACTTGGAGCATGCAACATAATTAATAATTTATTAATCGGTGATATTATATCATTCTTATTTTTGTTTGTACCAATGTTTTAAAATTTAAAACCCAAACTCACTGGTCCGATCGGTTGAATTAGGACTTGGTTTAAGGTTCGGTTTGATTCGGTTCGCGGGGTTTTTTAGTTCGGGGAATATTTGAATCGGTCTTAAATCTATCAAATTGGCCGATTCAACTACTTAACCGGTGATCCGGTCCGGAATGAGTGAATTTTTGGTTGATTTTTTTATTTTTTTATTATTAATTTAGGTTTTTAATATTTTTTTATAAAAAAAATATAGTTAATTAATAATCTGATTCAACCTCTAACCCTTGACCTTTTCTCCATCCCAGATCGATGGATCGAACCAGATTTTAAAACACAGGTTTGTACAAAAGGATTATTCATTCATCAAAATCCAAATTTATTATAGTATACAATTTTTTATCCAATCAGGCTTATACTTTTTTTTTTTTTTTTTAATTAAGAATTTTTCCCAGTGATTAATGATATTTTAATGATCAATGGCCGAAGAATATCCAAGATTTTTCATCAGTTATAATTGGCATTACTGGTGTGTGAGCAAAGAACATGCAATATAAGCCATGCATAGTGTTGTTGATAAGGGATAAGGTTAGAAGAAGACTTCCCGTCCAATGAAAAACCTGCAAGTGTAAAACCTCATTCTTCACCACACAAATTTCCAAATCAAAGATACTCTCAAGTCTACTCAGCAAATCCATCATCGTTTCTTTCTTTTTACTTGCATTTCTCTACAAAGCAAAGCCCCTGGAAACATTAGTCTTTTAACAAACACAATTTCAAATGGCTTCTGTTTCTTCTCCAATGGCCAGCCAGCTCAAGAGTAGCTTCACTTCACCAGTTTCCAGGAGCCTTATTACTCCAAAGGGTATCTCTGGATCTCCATTCCGAGTTGTTCCCTCCAAGAGAAGCCCACGTTTCACTGTCAAAGCTGTCCAAGCTGACAAGGTATCAAATTTACATATATAATTTGATGAAACATTAATGTTTCTTCAGAATTCAGAATCATCATATTTTCAAGAATGGTTGTTATTAGCTATGAGCTTATTTGATTTCCACTTTGTGCAGCCAACTTACCAAGTTATTCAGCCAATCAATGGTGATCCTTTCATTGGAAGCTTGGAGACTCCAGTTACATCAAGTCCGTTGGTTGCATGGTACCTTTCAAATCTACCTGCTTATCGGACGGCAGTGAGCCCACTACTGAGAGGAGTAGAGGTGGGGTTGGCCCATGGATTCCTCCTTGTGGGTCCATTTGTTAAGGCAGGGCCATTGAGGAACACAGAAATAGCAGGACCAGCAGGGTCTTTGGCAGCTGGTGGCCTTGTTGTGATCCTCAGCATTTGCTTGACAATCTATGGAATTTCTTCATTCAGTGAAGGAGATCCATCTACTGCTCCAAATTTAACATTGACTGGAAGGAAGAAGGAGCCTGATCAATTGCAAACAGCTGATGGGTGGGCTAAGTTCACTGGAGGATTCTTCTTTGGTGGAATTTCTGGTGTCATTTGGGCTTATTTCCTCCTCTATGTCCTTAACCTTCCTTACTTTGTTAAATAGAAATATGTAATCTACTTTTTGGTTTAAATTCCATTGTATCTCATTGTGCTACTCTGTGTAAATCTACCTGCTTGGTATTTTCATTCCAAATGAAATTTGATTCTGGCTATGGTTAATTGAGAATATGGATGCAAAGCATTTCATTTCATATATACCATATTACAATTGTAAGAATTAAATTCTTAATATAAAAGAAAGGAAGCTATTGTTGAATTTTCTTATAGACAATTCTTACTTGAAATCAGAATGAAGTTAGAAAAAGGAACAAGCTATTCTTATTTACGAAGCTCATGCAAATAACAATGATAAGAAACAAATCATATAACTTTTCAAGATCATGGGGAATACTAGACATGTTATCAACCTCTTTGCTTGAGAAACTTAGCAATTTTCTCTTGTTAAACTAATTAAGTTAAAAAGTTTTGCGACCAAGAGAAGATGCTGACTAGTTTAAATACTTTACAAGCTCTTGAAATGATAGGCAATTGAACTATGAGGGGTATGTCCCTTTAACTCTCTAAGTGATAATAATCTACCTGTATTATTTTAAAGCTTACTATGAACCTAAGCATCAGGAGAGAGAAACAAATAAAAGAACATAAATGTGAAGCAGTTTAGTTAAGAATGAGAGCCAGAGAATCCCTATCTCTTACACAACTTTGTTTGGACCAACTTGTCCCTTGAGCAACCAAATGTTAATTTACATTTAAAGCCAAATTTGAACTGTCTCTTTGAATTTCTGTTTAGTCAATACCACCCTCTCCCAGCAGTACACCATGGCTATAGTTCAAGCTAAAACAATTTCATTTCACTCTCATCATCGTCTCTTCCTCCCCAGCTCTTCTATTGCTTCTGCTTCATCATTTCTTCATGGACAACTCAAGTCTCCTGGTTGCAAGAACCGTAGAAAATGCTTAAGAGTCAGTTGCACATATGAAGATGTATGCTTATAATTCTCTGTTTACTGATCACTTCTGAGTCTTTTTTGATAATATGCATGAAGTTTTAGCTCTTATAAACTGTTCTTATATGTTTTATTTATCAGGATTACCTCATAGATGCTCCTGTTTCTGAGGGAGATGGCTTTTCTTTTTTTGGAGGTAACCATTCAAATTCTTTTCATCGTTATATTTATATACTTTGTTAGTGTACTTTTCACTTTGAAGATTTTTAACAGAGAAAACTATAAATGGGTTTATTGTTCAGGAAAGTATTCAGATGGGTCATCCCCAGCTGATGAGTGGTTTAAGCAAGGAAAAATAGTAAGAGTTATGTTAAGAAGCATGTTTAATTTCTAAATATTGAAACTTTTCCAGTCTGTTAGAATTCTTTATTGCTTTAGGTGAAAGCACTTCCCATATCTGGTTCTGTAGAAATGGCAAAAGATCCAGTTTTTGGACTTGCGCTGGGTTCTGCTTCTCAGGCTGATGAGGTTTTCAGGTAATAATGTGAGAGTAGTAAACATTATCAGTTAATCTGTCACGTAGGTTTATAGTGTTTCATGTATGTGGGTTTATAGTGTTCTTAAAGTCGTCACTGTGTGAAGAGATTGAGATTTGATTTGCAGGATTTACCGATTGAAACATGCTCTCTATATATGATTTTGTGCAATAGATGGTTTTGCGTTGAAAGAGGAAATGCTGATAATCATACAGTTTTGTTGATTCATGGATTCCCTTCACAAGTAAGTATTCCTATGTCAATCCTTTTGGTCCATTCTCATTGCTTTTCTTTTCATATTGATGCTTTAATGTTGTTGACAGGCATATTCTTATCGCAAAGTCCTTCCTATGCTCTCTAAGAACTATCGTGCCATTGCTTTTGATTGGCTTGGTATTATCATTCTATAAGTTTTGGTGAATTACGAGAGAAATTTCTCTCTTCCAATACAATATAAGAAAGAAAAGTTTTTCTTTATCTCATTTTTACAGGCTTTGGATTTTCAGAGAAGCCTCAACCCGGATATGGATTTGACTACACTTTGGATGGTAATGCTTTACTGGCCTTAATGGAAGCTGATAAGAGTTAAAACATTTTGCAAGTCTTTAGTAAATTTTCATTTTGGCTTGCAGAATATGTGGCATCCTTGGAGTCCTTCATTAATGAAATTGCCGATGACAAGGTTTCAATTGTTGTCCAGGCATGTTCTCCTTCTTTGATATTAGAATGGATGTAAGCAATTAATTTTCCGTATTGCATTTATTAGGTGACATGAAACTGAAAGCTTCCAATTTTTGATGTCCTCACAGGGCTACTTTTCGCCTATTGTTGTTAAATATGCTAGCAAGTATCAGGAGAAGCTTAAGGATCTAGTTCTCCTCAATCCTCCTGTATGAATCTCCAGAAACTCGACTATTGCATCTCTTTAATTTCTTTCTATATGTAGTATTTTGCTTTCTACAACATGTATACAGTTAATAATGATGCTCCTTTTCCTTGTTTACTTAAGCTAACAGCAAAACACGCCAACCTTCCATCAACCTTGTCCATATTCAGCAACTTCTTGCTTGGTGAAATTTTTTCTCAGGTAGTCAGAAAGCATTACACCTTTTACTACATATAGGTCTATATATATATATTCTGCACGTGTTTGCGCGCATTATCATTCATAGTAATTGGTCCTCGAAGCTTTAGCACAGTAGTTAACATGCTTAAGAACCTTCTTCTTTTGCCAAATAGGATCCTTTAAGGGCAAGTGATAAAGCCTTGACAAGCTGCGGTCCTTATAAAATGAAAGAGGATGATGCAATGGTTTATAGAAGTCCTTATCTCAGCTCTGGTTCCTCAGGGTTTGCATTGACTGCCATTAGTAGATCCATGAAGAAGCAGCTAAAGGTGAATTTTAATTTCTATTTTCCTTTTTTTTACCTTTCTGCTCATGTGTTCCTGTTGATTTTATTCTCACAATTTACGACTGCTTTAACTATCAGAAATATGTGGAAGAAATGAGGACAATACTCATGGATAAAAGTTGGAAAATTCCAACTACAGTTTGCTGGGGACAGAGAGACCGTTGGTTGAACTACGATGGAGTCGAAGATTTCTGCAGGGATTCAAACCATAAGCTAGTTGAACTTCCAATGGTAAAAATGATTCTTTCATGCGTTAACTTAGTACTGTCAGTGTTCAGTCTATATGCTTAGTTATATTTCCATTCCCCTTCGGTGCTGCTTAAAGCGCGGAGCTGTTAGCACACTGTACTTGTTAAGGCTGCCAGGGCTATTGCTGGAAATGAAAATGCAGTTGATTCTTTGCATTTTGCAGGCAGGGCATCATGTACAAGAGGATTCTGGTGAAGAACTGGGAAAAGTTATTTCTGAAATTTTTCTCAAAAGGAGATTATTTGGTTAAAACTTAAATGTTTCCAAGTAATTGACTCTCCAAAAATTGGTTTTGTATCTTGTTTTGGTGTCATTTCTCTTCCATTAAACTACAATTATGGCCCATTTCGATGTTAATATCATAATCAAGGCATATTTCTATTATTTTTTTTAGATTTAATTGAATATTTATATAAATATTTAAAGCCAAGAAATTTCCCAAGTAACATGAAAGAAAAATAATCGTTCTCATTAGGAAGTGCCTTAATCTTGCCAATTGGATCAACTGGATATTTAAGCAGCAATAATCCAATGCACCCCAAGATCACCAGAATACACAAAAAGAAAACATTAGTAGTTAGTAGTTACACTGAGTGGGACAATTCTTGATTTGTAAATAGGATATTGAGAATAAGTTGGCAATTGCTGTAGTGCTTAGTAAAGATCATCAGTGCCAGTAATCAGACAAATACAACTTGAATTAATGAAAAGTTTAGTTTATTAATGATATTATTTTGAATTATCTAATAATATCTAATATTTTTTATGAAAATCAAATTTTTCTATGACTGAATTAAAGTTCTTATATCGCCACTACTTATCACCCGAGTTCGAATTTTATGGGGAATAAGAGGATAAAAAAAATGAGCTTTGTCCCTCCTGATTTTTTTTTGAACTTAATAATTAAGGCTTCCACTCTTTCCTTTACAATTTTAGGCGCCAATGTCTCATTCCATTCTAGCCGTTGCGGGAAACACAGTTTCCCCGCCAAATCCAACTACCAAATCCAAGAATTCACCATTTAGAAAGCAAACCATCTCATTATTACAAAAATGCAAACACATAAACCAAATCCAATCAATCCACGCCAAGATTATAAGAAACGGCCATGTACAAGACCCATTTATCCTCTTTGAGCTTATTCGCATTTCTTCAAACTTCAAATCCCTTGACTACGCCTCCAAGGTTTTTAAACACA